>CM053276.1:32795787-33105787 GCA_028583415.1 Protea cynaroides | reverse complement strand
AAGTACAAAGGAAGAATATGTATACCCAAAACAGAAAGCTTGGACATTAGACACCAATTGATGAAAGAAGCCCATACCACCATCTATTCGATACATCCTGGAAGTACAAAAATGTATCATGATCTAATGAAACTATATTGGTGGAGAGGAATGAAAGCAGATGTAGCTAAGTTCGTGTCTCAATGCCTAAATTGTCAGAAGGTAAAGGCTGAATGACAAAGACCGGTAGGACTATTACCGCCGTTATTGAAATCCGCATGGAAATGGGACTGCATCACTATGGACTTCGTCATGGGATTACCATTGACTCCTCGAGTAATTGACGTAGTTTGGGTGATTGTAGACCGCCTGACAAAAACAGCTCGCTTTATACCTATACGACCTCAGTATACACTGGAGAGGTTAGCTAAGCTGTATGTGGATAACATTGTGCGATTACACGGTGTACCTGAAAGCATTGTATCAGACAGAGATCCACGATTTACTTCAAAGTTTTGGGAAGGATTGCAAAAGGCTATGGGTACAACATTGAAGTTTAGTACTGTATTTCATCCACAGACAGATGGACACTCAGAGCGTACAATTCAGATTCTAGAAGATATGCTTCGAGCATGTGTAATTGATTTTAAAGGATCATGGGATGAAAAGTTACCACTGATTGAGTTCGCTTATAATAATAGCTATCAGGCTACTATACAGATGTCACCCTATGAAGCACTGTATGGCCGAAAGTGTCGAACTCCTTTGTTTTGGATTAAAGTTGGGGAACGTAGTATTGTTGGACCGGAATTTATTGAAGAGACTTGTCGAGTGGTTGACATTATCAAAGAAAGAGTGAACAGCTCAGAATCGTCAGAAGCAATATGCCGATACCCGACGCCAAGACCTTGAGTTCGTCGTGGGTGATAAAGTATTCTTAAAAGTATCGCCTATGCGAGGATTGAAACGGTTCGGACAGAAAGGGAAACTAAGTCCAAGATATGTCGGGCCATATGAGATTCTAGCTAAGCGTGGGAAAGTGGCTTACTAGTTAGCACTACCACCATCTATGTCAAGTGTGCATGACGTATTTCATATTTTGTTATTGAAGAAGTATGTCAAAGATCCAATGCACGTTCTGACAGTAGATCTACCTGAATTGACTGATGATTTGACATTTAAAGTAACACCAACTGAAATCACCAGCCGAATGGTTCAACGACTACACAACCGAGATATCTATTATGTTAAGGTCACCTGGAGAAGTAGAGACATGGAATAAATCACATGGGAAGAAGAGAATGCTATGCAAAAGTAGTACCCTCATCTGTTCGACTTGGAAGGTACGTACAATTTCGAGGACAAAATTTTTATAAGTAGGGGGAGTTGTAAGACCCATATCGAACTAACCCGGTCTTACCACTTTGAACCAGGTTTACCCATCATGGTCGAGCCAAATGGATCAAGTACGTGAGGGAGATCGTGATCCCAGGTATTAAACTGACCCAAAAACACTAAAAATAGGGGGAGGGTTGCATACCCAGCAAGGTAGGGTCGGACCCCCCTAGTATAAAAGTCAGACCCTGAGTTTTATATCGGGGGTTAGACATTTGAAGAACCAAGGGTCGACGGGATCTCCAACCCCCTCATCGACCCCCAGTCGGCCGACAGAATCCGTGATTTGGAAACTTTCCAAATTTCAATGGGATTCCTTCCTAATCTCAATGGGACTTATTTTGGGAGTTTTTACTCAATAAATAGGACGTCCCTAAGCCTCTTTCACTCCTTTTAGAACCCTAATTGGATTGAGAAAAAGAGAAGAGAAGGAGAAGAGAAGGAGAAGAGAAGGAAAGTGGAGAAGAAGATCAAAGAGAACACTTCAGAGAAACAAACCTAATTCTCAGGTATGGATACTATCTCCATGTAATTCTACAGACCTTAGAATAGATAGAGAAGAGGGAATGATCTAGGAGAAACCCAAATCATCCACCCATGGTTTGGTTTTCATGGAAAACCATGGGGGAAATCATGAAAGCCATATAGGTGAGTGAACTATGGTTCTAGACCCTAGAACATGTGTGGAATGGATTGTAGAAGCAAGCCATAAGACCCCAAATACAAAGAATGGACTGTAGGAGGAAAAATTGACTAAACCCACAGGGGGTCGCACAGGGGGTCGATGGCCAATTAACCCTACCAGACCCTGATAATCGACCCCTAGTGTTTGGGAAGTCCAGACTATGGGTGGTCACACCCAGGGTCGATGGAACCTCCGACCCTAGCATCGACCCCCAGTTAACAACATGCTTTTTAAAGTCTAAATTAATTCTAATTAAACTATATCGACTTGGTTAGGTCTTCTAGTGATATAACATCGATATATAGTTGATTCTTAAAGCTTGAAAGAGGACCTACGATCAAGTAAAGGTGAGGGAACAAGACCTAAACTAATTGACTAATAATAAACTATTTTTATTTCTTGAGTCCAATACCATGACTGATTCTATGCGTGTATGCTTGTATGTGCATTCAATATGTCATCCAATATTCCTGCTATTACTATTCATGCATATTTAATTCTATTTATTTATAACATGATGATGATGATGATGCTACGAATAGGCATGTGAATGTATGTGTGTGGTTAGTGTATATGGTGCGGGAAGGGGATGGTATCAACCGGTACAGCCATGCCATTTTCATGTGGTGTATATTGTGCCATGGTTCTACTCAAGTCATGTCCACTGACATCGTCGTATCGCCATTACCTTAGCGGAACTATTACATCGTAGGGTATGAGGGGAGGTAGTCTCGGACCGTGTAGTCTCTGACTCTGCCGGGGGGCCTTAGCCCTATCTCTATGGACGTATTGAGGGATGTTGGGGTGAGGCCTTGGATACACTGATTGGCATTAGGATTGGTTAGTTGCTAGCCCAGTTTGTAAGCCCTCGCCAGCAGGGGCTTACGTGTTAGTGTGGGCAACCGGTACAACCATGTCATTTTCATGGGGTGTATATTGTCCATGGTGGGTGCATGTGGGGTCGACAGTGCCATTTTCATTGGGCGGTTTTACACACTCGTGTATAGAGGTGAGGCGGCCACCGAACCTTTCTATAGCACATTGCAAACTTATAAACCAGACCAAAGATAAGAATTGAGTGCATGCATATGTTTGTTGCATTGTTTTGTTTGCTCACTGAGCCATGATGTGTGCTCACCCTCTTGACGTCGAATATTTTTAGTTGATGATGCAGGTACTACAGTTGCAGATTTTATGAATGATCCGGTGTATGCGCATGTTGCTGCAATGGAAGCTGAAGACCTAGAGGATGCGCATGACCCCTCATGCGAGTGCAACTCATGCGTATTCTATTATGATTTTATTTGAAATTATAAAGGGATGTAATTGATATTTTATTTATTTATGTCTCAGTTGATACAACAATAACTTGATAGTTTAATTATGATTATTATATTTAGAGTTCTTGGTTCATTTACTATAAGACTTCCACTATTGTGTATTTATTATGATTATGGTTGTGGATGTGCATGGTTTTATTTTTAATGGATACTGCCTATTAGAGATCCTGGTTGAACCGTTGGCTTATAGAGGTTCATTACACCATTCTGAATGGTACAGAATTGGGGTGTGACAGGAAATGGGACTGCATCACTATGGACTTCGTCACCGGGTTACCATTGACTCCCCGAGTAGTTGACGCGGTTTGGGTGATTGTAGATCGTCTGACTAAGACAGCTCGCTTCATAGCTATACGACCTCAGTATACCCTAGAGAGGTTAGCCAAGCTATATGTGGATAATATTGTCAGATTACATGGAGTACCTGAAAGCATTGTGTCCGATAGAGACCCACGCTTTACCTCAAAGTTTTGGGAAGGACTACAGAAGGCTATGGGTACAATGTTGAAGTTCAGTACTGCATTACAACCTCAGACATATGGACAGTCGGAGCATACCATTCAGATTTTTGAAGATATGCTTCGAGCCTATGTTATTGATTTCAAAGGCTCATGGGATGAGAAACTACCATTGTTCGAGTTCACCTATAACAATAGCTATCAGGCTACTATACAGATGTCCCCCTATGATGCACTGTATAGTAGGAAGTGTTAAACTCCTTTGTTTTGGAATGAAGTTGGTGAACGGAGTATCGTTGGACCCAAATTTGGTGAAGAGACTTGTCGAGTAGTTGATATTATCGAGGAAAGAGTTAGAACAGCTCAGAATCGTCAGAAACAATATGCAGATACTCGACGTTGAGACCTTGAATTCGTTATAGGTGATAAGGTATTCTTGAAAGTATCACCTATGCAAGGTTTAAAACGATTCGGACAGAAAGGGAAGTTAAGTCCAAGATATGTCGGGCCATATGAGATTCTCGTTAAACGTGGAAAAGTGGCGTATCAATTAGCGCTACCCCCATCTATGTCAAGTGTGCATGATGTATTTCATATCTCGTTACTGAAGAAGTACGTCAGAGATCCAACGTACGTTATAACAGCGGATCCACTAGGTCTAACTGATGATTTGAAATTCAAAGTAGCACCAACTAAAATGAGCAGCCGAAAGGTTCAACGTCTACGTAATCGTGACATTTATTATGTTAAGGTTACTTTGAGGAGCCGAGATATAGAAGAGATCACATGGGATAAAGAGAATGCTATGCGAAAGCAATACCCTCACCTTTTTTACTCGGAAGGTATGTGCAAATTTCGAGGATGAAATTTCTAATAAGAGGAGGGGAGTTGTAAGATCCATATCGAACTGATCGGTCTTACCACCTTGTATCAGGTCTTTCTATCATGGTCGAGCCAAGTGGACCAAGTGCGTGAAGAAACCACAAGACCAGGTATGAAATCAACCCAAAAACAGTCAATTATGAGTGTGTGATTGCATACCTAAACAAGTGTGACTGACCACACCACAAAATAGTGTAACCACATGAATTTTTGTCGTGTGGTCGCACATTTCAGAAGGTGTGGTCGATGGATTCTGCGACCCCACCTCCGACCACACGAACCCAGCCAGAAATCAAAATTAGAAAGCCTTCCTAATCCAAAAGGGGCACTTTCCTAAACTCATTAGGGCATATTATAAAGGGTTTTCCTCTATATATAGGACGTCCCTTAGCCTCTTTCACTCTTTTTGAACTCAAACTGAAAGTAAGAGAAAGAGAAGAGAAGGAAGAGAAGGAAAATTGAAGAGCAAGACTAAGGAGGAGGAAAATTCAGAGAAAACTCTGAATCTTCAGCAAGCTTAAGGTATGAACATATTTCCCATGTTAAATTGAGAGCCTAGAATAGTTCATAAAGAAGATAGGATTAGGATAAATCCAAATCAACAATCCAAGGACAAATTCCAAGAGAATCCATGGAGGAAATTATGTGGACAATGGATTGAGTATACAATACTAGTTCCGAGCCATAGAACAATCATAGGAAGGACCATGATGATAAGCCAAGGGATCCAAACATGAAGGAATGGAGTTGAGAGTGAAAGGTCGACCATCACACGTGTAGTCGCATGATGTGCGACCACACGAGACACGCATGTCCGACCACATGCCCTCAGGAAATTTTCAGGGATGATGTGGTCGCACGTGTGGTCGTAGGATATGCGACCACACCCTGCAACCCCATGCCTAGTGGTCGCAGAAACTGAGACCATAGGTGCTGCCACACTTGCGACCCCTCAGTTTCTGTTAGTCTAAATTCATGGAAATTAATTTTAATTTAAAATCTATAAATTTGTTAGACTTTCAAGTGGTCTAAGAGTGAATTACAAAGCTTGAACGTTGATCTTTTATCGACCAAAGGTGAGGGAACAAGACCTAAATTAATTAGCTAATAATAAACTATTTTCATTTATTGAGTCCAATGCCATGAATGATTCTATGCTTTTATGCGTGTATTGTGCATTTCACAGGTCATCTAATATTTCTATTATTACTATTCATGCATATTTGATTCAGTTTATTTGTAACATGATGATGATGATGATGCTAGGAATAGGCATGTGAATGTATGTGTGTGGTTAGTGTACTTGATGCGAGTGAAGCATCAGGGGGAGGACGTGACACTGTGGTTCATCCTGATCACCAGACTCTAGCTCTATCTCTACTCAAGTCTTGTCCACTGACATCATCGTATCGCCATTATCTTAGCAAAACAATTACGTCGTAGGGCATCAGGGGAGGTGGTCTCGGACCGTGTAGTCTCTGACTCTACTGGGGGGCCTTAGCTCTATCTCTATGGGTGTATTGAGGGATGCTAGGGTGAGGCCTCGGATACACTGTTTGACATTAGGATTGGTTAGTTGCGAGCCCAGTTTGTAAGCCCTCGCCAATAAGGGCTTACGTGTTGGTATGGGTAGAGCATCAGGGGAAGTGTCATGCGGGGTTTAATCCGAACACTTTAGCTCTATCTCTATTCCATGGTGGGTGCATGTGGGACGGCAATGGTGTTTGATCCATTTGGCGGCTTCACACACTCGTGTATAGAGGTGCGGCGGCCATCTATCCTTTCTATTACACATTGCAAACTTATGAACCAGACCAAAGATATGAATTCAATGGATGCATATGTTTGTTGGATTGTTTTGTTTGCTCACTGAGCCATGATGTGTGCTCACCCTTTCGACGTCGAATATTTTTAGTTGATGATGCAGGTCCTACAGTATAAGATTATATGAATGCTTTGATGTATGAAAATATTGCGGTGATGGATGCAGAAGCTATGATGGAATCGCATGATTCATCGTGCAAGTGCAACTCATATGTTTTCGATTAGATTTATTTGTTGGATTATCGGATCATGTAATTGATAAATTTATTTTATTTTATGTGTTAATCATTTGGAGATAATTGGATAATTTATTTATGTTATCACTGTTAGATTCTTAGTTCATTAATATTAAATATTTCTGCTATTGTTTATTTACTCTGATTATGGTTGTGGATGTATCTGGTTTATGCAAAGGGACACAGCCTATTCGAGATCCTGGTTGAACTGTTGGATCATAGATGGTTCATCACATTATTCTGGTTGGTTCAGAATTGGGGTGTGACACAAATAGGTGGATGAGCCAACCGACTCCTTGCCTCTAGCTAAGTCACACGGGGCCTCTTTCTCTCTCCTCGAGCCCTATAAATAGTAGGCAAAAACCCTTATTTGGGGTTTTAGCCATTTGGTGGACTGGGAGAGATTTGCTGTTGGAGCTTTGGTGAAAGCTTGAAGGAACTCAAGAAGTAAGCTTGTAAGACCCATGTCAATCTAACCCGATCTTACCACCTTGAACTAGGTTTACCTATCATGGTCGAGTCAAATGGACCAAGGGCGTGAAGGAGATCGAGATCCCAGGTATCAAATCGACCCAAAAACACTTAATTTTAGGGGAGGGTCGCATACCCAGCCAAGGAGGGTCGGACCCCCCAAGAACAGAAAGTCAGACCCTCAAATTTGAAGGGAGGGTCGGACATCTTGAGCCCTAGGGTCGACAGGATCATCGACCCTCCCATCGACCCTCGAATTCTGTCGAAATAGAAATTATGAAAATTTCCTAATTTTCGATTGGATTCTTTCCTAATCTTAAAGGGACTTATTTAAGGATGTTCCTAGTCTATTTAAAGGATGTCCCTAAGCCTCTTTCCCTCCTTTCACAACCCTAATTGAATTGAGAGAAAGAGAAGAGAAGGAAAAGAAGAAGAAGAGAAACAAGGAAGAAAATTAAGCCAAAAGAGAAGAGTTGCAGAGAAATATTATTCTTCTCAGGTATGGATACTAATTCCATGAGTTTCTACAGACCTTAGGTCAGTTATTGTTGAGAGTGTGATCTCGGAGAAACCCAAACCATCAATCTATGGTTAGGTTTTCATGGAAAACCATAGGAAAATGCATGAAAGCTATCTAGGAGGGTTATACATTGTTTCAGACCATGGAATGAATGTAGAATGGAATGTAGGAGCAAGCCATAGGATCCTAAGCACGAAGAATGGATTAAAAGAGGGAACTGGACCAAAGTGCACCGACGACCCTAGGTGATTCTGACCATCGACCCTCAGTGTTCGGGAAGTTCAGAGTTAAGGGAGGGTCGCACCAAGGGTCGATCCAGACTCCGACCCTACCTTCGACCCTCAGTTAACAGAATGGTTTATAAATCTGGAATTAATTCTAATTAAATTCTATCGACTTTGTTAGGTCTTCTAGCAATATAATAACATTGTAAAGGTGATTTTAAAGCTTGGAAAAGTATTATATAGCAAGCTAAGGTGAGGAACCAGAACTCCAAACTAATTGGTTAATAACAAAAGTATTTTCTATTTTCTTGAGTCCTAAGCCATGCTTGATTCTATGCGAATATGTTTGTAATGTGCATACAACATGTCATCCAATATTTTTATTACTTGTTCATGCATATTTACTTTATTGTTTATAACATGATGATGATGATGATGATAGGAATAAGCATGTGCTTGTATGTGTGTGGTTGATGTACTTGATGCGAGCGAGTATCAGGGGAGGTGTGATGAGAACATCAATAAACATTAACCTTTGGCGGGTCTCAGCACTTTAGCTCTATCTCTAACTCAAGTCTTGTGCATTAGCATCGTCGTATCGCCATTACTTTAGCAGAACTATTATGTCGTAGAGTATCAGGGGAGGTGGTCTCGGTCCTTGTAGTCTCTGACTCCACCGGGGGGCCTTAGCTCTATCTCTATGGACATTCTGAGGGATGCTGGGGTGAGGCCTTGGATACACTATTTGGCATTAGGATTGGTTAGTTGCGAGCCCAGTTTGCAGCCCTCGCCAACAGGGGCTTACGTATTGGTATGGCAATATATAGCAATAAACGTTAACCTTCGTTATATAATGTTCATGGTTGGGTGCATGTGAGTCGACGATAAAAGTGATCTTCGGGTGACGTCACACACTCGTGTATAGAGGCGGGGTCAATAAACGCGACCTTTGACTACCTAAACCTTTCTATTGCATACTGCAAACTTTAAACCGGACCAAAGATATAAATTGATTGCATGCATATGTATTGTTGCATCGTTTTGGCTACTCACTGAGCCATGATGTGTGCTCACCCCTCGACGTTGAATATTTTTAGTTGATGATGCAGGTTATACCATTGAAGATTATGTGAATGCGTCTGCGTACGGGAACGTGGCAGCAATGGAAGCTGGAGCTGAAGAGGATACACACGACTCCTCTTGCGAGTGTAACTCGTGTGTATTCGATTAGATATTTTTCTTAGGTTTCTTTATTTGAATTTAATAAATACTTGTATTTGATATTTATTTATGTCTCAGTTGATACAGAATAATTTGCTATTTTATATTTATATCACTGTAGATTCTCAGTTCATTTTATTATGAAATTTCCGCTATTATGTATTTACTCTGATTGTGATTATGGATGTGTGGAAGTTTAGATAAAACGGGGATAGCCTATTCGAGATCTTGGTTGAACCGTTGGTTTGCTAGCGGTCATCACACCGTTCTGAACAGTGCAAAATTGGGGTGTGACAAAGCTTCTTTGGACTTTTTCTTTCCCCTAAGATTTGTCCATTCACCTTCTCCTTTGTGTGTATATAAATGCCACAATTTATGGTGGTGGTTGGCCACCATTAATGGTGGCACCAAACCCTAAATGGTGGTTTAGGTTACCTATACCTCCAATGGAGGTGTTGTTTGCTTTCAAGACCTTACCAAGGGTGAGAAACATGTTTTCCAGCATGTATTTGGTGTTGGATGGAGTTGGGCAAGCAAACCCAAGCTTCCCACTTCATCTTCCCCATTGAGTTTGCTTTCTTGGACTTAACCGGCGGACTCGAGCCGGCGGATAGGACAGTGTCCTTTCCCTTGGCTCCACTTAATGACCTATGGGGGTTTGGGTGGCAGATGGAGCTAGTGGGGCTCTCTTCCAACGCCAGACCATGTGCTTAAAACTTATTTTGGCTGAGCTCAGCCGGCGGACTAGTTGGTGGCACATATCGTTGGATAGCATCTACCGGGTCAGCTCATGGGGCCGCCTTACCATGGGGCGGATTAGGCCTTAAGCCTAGGAGTTGGTGGCATACCAGAGCCGGCAGATTGTTTAGCCAACTTGGTTCCCGGGCTTACTCACAAAAAGCCTTAAGGCTTTACCGACGGATAGAATCGGTGGAACCTACCACCGGGGCTCAATCCACCACCTTGGCTGCTGTCAGCCTATTGAGTAGTCGATTCCTTTGGGGACCAATCGTAGGGTTCCTGGCTTGTCTAGGGACCTGCATTGGAACATTTAAAACATGTCATAGCTAGTGAAAAAGCTATCTAACAAATGTATTAATACTTATGCACTTGAATAAGTAAATAGGTAAATCGACGTGGGTAGTTGGCGAAGTCTATTGCCAACTTCAAGGTTCTGCAGCATTCTTGGTGTCTACTGGTAAGGGGGTAGGTCCGTAGTAACTAAGGCATTATCATAGGTTGCTTATGTTTGAGATATAACCTGTTATCCAATATTGTGATACTTGTTCATGCATTTGCATAATTATGACTATGTATGTTTGATGTGGTGGATGTGAATGGTTTAGTTTGTGTGGCGTGCGGATACCAAAGGGATTGATGATGCCAGCTACATGGACATTGCTTTGCATATCTAGCATCCTAGTGGGGACACGGTGGCCCGATGGGGACTGGGGACTGGGGGTCTTTGCTAAGGTGTGGTCCCATTTACTTTATGTTATGCACATGTTAGACATAAGTGGTTGCATTACTCATATTTCTGAACCCTTGCCAGTAGGGCATTACGAATTGGCATAGGCTCATATCCTTATATATGCCAAATGTACTGTGTGATGGGGAAATCAGATCGGCCTTGGGTCTCTTGATTCCATGACGGAGTCTGTACTTGGGAGGTGACGAGCCCTTGATCTAGGATCTATGGGGGGTTCACTTGTAGAAGTAATTTAGCGATCTGGGATCGTGTACCTTGCTTTTACCTTTGCCGGGTGCATGAGAGTTGGATGCCATTGATTGTAGGTAGGGCCAAAAGTTGTGGTTGAATCTCAATATGGCACCATCAGATTCACATATCTAATGACTTAAATAATTGAACTGCATTATCATTCGTTGTGTGAGCATGTTGATACTTGTTTTCCTTACTGAGTTTGGATGGGAGTTCACCCGTAGTATTGATATGTTCTTTAGATTATGATGTAGGTTACTTCTCTGTCGCTAACTTCATGGAGTCTCCTCTGGTGGGCGGTGCCTCTACTAGCAAGGACTCTCTTAATGATCATAGTGAGGGCTGTGTCTATAGTGATTGTGTATATGCCTAATGCAGCTCTCCCTCTCTCTCCTTGACTATAGTTTTGTAGATAGATATTGATAGTCTATCATTATAGGGTTTTGGGATACTGATTTACTCACTATTTTTGTCATACTTGTATATTAGATATGGTATAGCATTTTGGAACATTTGATGTAATTGCATAACAACTTTATTTATATTATTATATCATTTAAATGACAACAGTTACTTATAAGATTTGCTTCCGCTATTATTACTCTGACTGTTTAGTTGATTGTTGATGGAGATTGCATATGTATACTGTGGTAATGGTTAGTAAATCATAGTAGTTATTGGATCATGGGTGGGTTCAAGTCTCTATATGGGGCGACTCAGATATCACGCTCGTGTCCAAAAATAGGCTATGACAAAACTAGTATCAGAGCTCAATTGCCTGAATCACCAACCATTTTTACCCTACATTTGTGTTTCCATAAATCCAGTGATAGATTCCTATGTGTTAATTAAAAGACATGTACAAACCAACACATTAGTTAGTAGGAAAGACAGTAGTTAGAGGTATACCACACTATGAGAATTAAATAAGACAATACCACATGTAAAGAAGAATGCACTTTTCGTGAATAACCAGATTGTAAGAACAAATTGGGTATGGTCCACAGTCCAGACGGTTACCCGGGGATATACCGTTAGGCATCACGATTAATCAAATACTGGGGATAGAGTTCTAAAGCTGGACAATTGTCCCTAAATGTCCAAGTTGTGACTGAGTGTAGGCATCGAATGGGGTAATGCAATAGATAGCACTTGATTGGTTTTAGGTGAAACATAAGAGCCCTTCCATAGGTTTACCATTCCAGTTGGACCGGATAGACAAGACTAGGGTACTCCAACTCTAGAGTGGAGCAAGCAGATCAACAGTGCCCACGGAGTGTTAGGCCGCGTGATGCCACTGCCCTACTCAGAGAGACTTCTTGAGTATTAGTCTATGGATGAAATGGTTACCCCGTTGCCGGATACATCCTCCGGTTGTGACCTACGAAACTTGGAAAAAATGTTCTAAGTCTTGAGATGCCAGAGTCATAGATGGTGACTGTCACACCCCAATTCTGGTCTAACCAGAATGGTGTGATGAACCGTAAATAAACCAACGGTTCAATCAGAATCTCGTATAGGCCGTACCCACCATATCAAACCACACACACATTCCACATTAATAATCAGAGGTAATAAACAAATAAACGGAAGTTTTATAGATAATGAACTCAGTATCTAGCAATGATAATAAATAATCAATACGATTATCTCCAAAACTCAAGACATAAAAGTAAATATTCCATTAATCAAATATAGCTAAACTAATCAAATATGCACTGGTTGCACTCGTAAGACAAATCATGAGCATCTTTAACCGCTTCTACGTCCATGGCGGCAACTTGTCCATATGTCAACGCATTCATATTGTCACACCCTAATTTTGCACCATTCCGAACGGTGTGATGAACCGTTAATAAACCAACGGTTCAACTATGATCTCTAATAGGCTATGTCCATTGAAAATAAAACCATACACATCCACAACTATAATTAAAATAAATACACAATAGCGGAAGTCTTAGAGTAAATGAACTGTGATAACCATAATAAAATATCAAGTTATTGTTGTATCAACTGAGAAATAAATAAATAAGGTATCAATTACATTCCCTTAATAACTCAAACAAAAATCTAATCGAATACGCATGAGTTATACTCGCAGGAGGGATCATGCGTATCTTCTAAGTCTTTGGTTTCCATTGCAGCAACACGCCCGTACACCGGAGCACTCATATAATCTTCGACAGTGGTACCTGCATCATCAACTAAAAATATTCGACGTCGAAAGGGTGAGCACACATCATGACTCAGTGAGCAAACAAAATAATGCAACAAACATATGCATGCATTCAATTCATATCTTTGGTCTGGTAAATAAGTTTGCAATGCGCTATAGAAAGGTTCGGTGGCCGCTTCGCCTCTATGCACAGGGTGTGGAGGCCCACCCAAAGGTAACATTTATTGTCGTCCCCATCCACCCTACCATGGAATAGAGATAGAGCTAAAGTGCTAAGGCCCAGCCTATGACACTTCCCCTGATACTCTACTCATGCCAACACGTAAGCCCCTACTGGCGAGGGCTCCCAAACTGGGCTCGCAACTAACCAATCCTAATGCCAATTAGTGTATCCAAGGCCTCACCCCAGCATCCCTTAATAGGTCCATAGAGATAGGGCTAAGGCCCCCCAGCAGAGTCAGAGACTACACGGTCCGAGACCACCTCCCCTCATATACTACGACGTAATAGCTCTGCTAAGGTAATGGTGATACGACGATGTCAATGGACAAGACTTGAGTTAAAGATAGAGCTAGAGTGCTGAGGCCCGGCCTATGACACCCCCCTGATACTCGCTCACATTAAGCACACCAACCACACACATATATTCACATGCCTATTCCTATCATCATCATCATCATCATGTTATAAACAATAATTTAAATATGCATGAACAGTAATAATAGAAATATTGGATGACATGTTAAATGCACATGACAAGCATACACGCATAGAATCAATCATGGCATTGGACTCAAGAATAAAATAGTTTATTATTAACCAATTAGTTTAGGTCTTGTTCCCTCACCTTTGCTTGATTATAGATCCTCTTTCAATCTTTAAGAATCAAGTAAATACACTATTATATCAATAGAAGAACTAATCAAGTCGAAAGAATTTAATTAGAATTAATTCTGATTTTAAAAAGCTTCCTATTAACTGGGGGTCGATGCCAGGGTTGGACCTTCCATCGACCCTGGGTCCTACCACCCACATTCTGGACTTCCCGAACACTGGGGGTTGATGTTAGGGTTTGGTAGGGTCGATTCTCCATCGACCCCCGTGTGACCCCCTGTGGGTTTAGTCAAAATTTTCATCCTACAGTCCATTCTTTCGTGTTTGGGTCCTATGGCTTGCTTCTACAATCCATTCCATACATATTCTACGGTTTAGAACTATAGTTTATTCACTTACATGGTTTTAATGATCTCCTCTATGGTTTTCTATGAAAACCTAACCATGGATGGAGGATTTGGGTTTCTCCTAGATCATACCCTCTTCACTATCTATTCTAAGGTCTGTAGAATTACATGGAGATAGTACCCATACCTGAGAAGAATTAGGCTTGTTACTCTGAATCCTTCTCTTTGATCTTCTTCTCCACTTTCCTTCTCTTCTCTTTCTCTTCCTCTTCTCTTCTCTTTCTCTCAATCCAATTAGGGTTCTAAAAGGAGTGAAAGAGGCTTAGGGATGTCCTATTTATAGAGTAGAAACTCCCAAAATAAGTCCCATTGAGATTAGGAAGGAATCCCATTGAAATTTGGAAAGTTCCCAATTCACAGTTTCTATCGACAGACTGGGGGTCGATGAGGGGGTCGGAGATCCCGTCGACCCCTGTTCTAAATTTTCCGACCCCGGGTTAGAAACTCAGGGTCTGACTTTTATATTGGGGGGGTCCGACCCTGCCTAGCTGGGTGTGCGACCCTCCCCCTATTTTTGTGTTTTTGGGTCAGTTTAATACCTAGGATCGTGATCTCCTTCACGCACTTGATCGATTGGGCTCGACCATGATGGGTAGACCTGGTTCAAGGTGGTAAGACCGGATTAGTTTGATACGGGTCTTATAACTCCCCCCTAGTTATAAAAATTTCGTCCCCAAAATTGTTCATACCTTCCGAGTCGAATAGATGAGGATATTGCTTTCGCATAGCATTCTTTTCTTCCCATGTGATTTCTTCCATATCTCTACTTCTCCAGGTGACCTTAACATAGTAGATATCACGGTTGTGTAGGCGTTGAACCTTTCGACTAGTGATTTCAGTTGGTATTACTTCAAATGTCAAATCTTTAGTCAAATCAGGTAGGTCTATTGTCAAAACGTGTGTCGGATCCTTGACATACTTCTTCAATAAGAAAAAATATGAAATACATCATGTACACTTGACATAGATGGTGGTAGTGCTAAATGGTAAGCCACTTTTCCATGTTTGGCTAGATTCTCATATGGCCCGACATATCTTGGACTTAATTTCCCTTTCTGTCCGAACCATTTCAATCCTTGCATAGGCAATACTTTTAATTATACTTTATCACCCACGACGAATTAAAGGTCTCGACGTCGAGTATCTGCATATTTCTTCTGACGATTCTGAGCTGTTCTCACTCTTTCCTTGATAATATCGATCACTTGACAAGTCTGTTCAATAAATTTTGGTCCAACAATACTACGTTCCCCAACTTCATTCCAAAACAAAGGAGTTCGACACTTCCTGCCACACATTGCTTCATAGGGTGACATCTGTATAGTAGCCTGATAGCTATTATTATAAGCGAACTCAATCAATGGTAACTTTTTATCCCATGATCCTTTAAAATCAATTAGACATGTTCGAAGCATATCTTCTAGAATTTAAATTGAACGCTCTGACTGTCCATCTGTCTGTAGATGGAATGCAGTACTAAACTTCAATGTTGTACCCATAGCGTTTTGCAATCCTTTCCAAAACTTTGAAGTAAATCGTGGATCTCTATCGGACACAATACTTTCAGGTACACCGTGTAATCACACAATGTTATCCACATACAGCTTAGCTAACCTTTTCATTGTGTACTGAGGTCGTATAGGTATAAAGCGAGCTGTTTTAGTTAGGCTGTCTACAATCACCCAAACTTCGTCAACTACTCGAGGGGTCAATGGTAATCCTGTGACGAAGTCCATAGTGATGCAGTCCCATTTCCATGCTGGTTCCGGTAACGGCTGTAACAGTCCTGCCGGTCTTTGTTGTTCAGCCTTTACATTCTAATAATTTAGGCATTGAGACACGAACTTAGCTACATCTGCTTTCATTCCTCTCCACCAATATAATTTCTTTAGATCATGATATATTTTTGTACTTCCAGGATGTATTGGATAGATGGCGGTATGGGCTTCTTTCATCAATCGGTGTCTAATGTCTAAGCTTTCTGTTTCAGGTAGACATATCCTTCCTTTGTATTTCAGTACCTTCTCTTCGTCCAAGGTGAACTCAGGGTTAGTCCTACCTTTTTCGATGTCCTCTTGTACCGTTCTTAGGTAAGGGTCTGATTTGATAGCTGTCTTTACTTCATTAACTATATCTGGTATAATCTTCAATGTGGCGAACATATTAGAAAACCGATGAATAAACCCTTGGTTGGCTGATCCATCTGGTGCATCTATCACAAACTACCCATTACCATGCTTGAATACCTTTCCGGTAGTACACATTGCGGCAGTTGTGCTAATCTCTCCCTGAGATTTTATCATTGCCTTTCTACTCAATGCATCGGCTACTACATTGGCTTTCCCCGGATGATACTAGATATCACAATCATAGTCTTTCAATAATCCAGCCAACTTCTTTGTCTCATATTCAGCTCCTTCTGATTAAATAGATAAGTAAGACTTTTATGGTCTGATTTAATCTGAAACTTCTCCCTGTACAGATAATGTCTCCATATTTTGATAGCATGTACTACTGCCGCTAGTTCCAAATCATGAGTGGGATAGTTTTTCTCATGTGTCTTCAATTGTCTTGAGGCATAAGCAATTACTTGTTCTCCTTGCATAAGAACGCATCCTAATCCTAGTCCTGATGCATCGGTGTACAAGATAAATGGTTGTCCTGGAATCGGAATGGTCAAGATTGGAGCTGATATCAATCTAGCCTTTAAGGTCTGGAAACTCTTCTCGCATTTATCCGTCTAAACAAACTTCTCGCCCTTCTTAGTTAAGCTGGTGAGAGGTACGAAAATTCTGGAATAGTCTTCCAAAAATCGTCGATAATACCCAGCTAGACCTAAGAAACTTCTAATTTCTGCAACGCTCTTCGGTGCTTCCCACTTTACAATAGACTCAATCTTGCTGGGATACATCTTAATTCCTTTAGCGGATACTACATGGCCTAGAAATGCGACTTCCTTTAGCCAAAACTCACACTTTGAAAATTTGGCGTAGAGTTTCTCCTTACGTAGTCACTGCAGAGCGGCGTTTAGATTTTTAATATGAGTTTCCTTGTCTTTGGAGTAGACTAATATATCATCAATGAATACAATAACTGACGTATCCAACATATCGTGGAATACCCGATTCATAAGTTCCATAAATGTTGCTTGTGTGTTCATCAATCCGAAAGACATGATAAAAAATTCATAATGTCCATATCTGGTCTTGAATGCTATCTTGGGAATATCACCATCCTTAATCCTCAACTGATGGTAGCCTGACCGAAGATCGATCTTGGAGAACAGTTTGGCTCCTTGCAACTGATCGAACAGGTCATCGATCCGAGGCAATGGATACCGATTCTTAATTGTCAGTTTATTCAGTTCTCGGTAGTCTATACACAAGTGAACGCTACCGTCCTTCTTCTTTATGAATAGTACTGGCGCTCCCCATGGTGATATACTAGGGCGAATGTAACCCTTGTCTAGAAGTTCTTGTAGTTTTACTTTCAATTCCTTCAGTTCAGTAGGAGCCATTCTATAAGGTTCTTTCGATATCGGTGCGGCTCCAGGTATAAGATCTATAACAAACTCTGTAGCTCGGTCGGGTGGTAATCCTGGTAGTTCTTTAGGAAATACGTCTGGAATGACACGCACGACATCAATATCTTCCATTCGTGGTGCTTCCTTAGTAAGGTCGACCACAGATACTAAATACCCGACTGCTCCTTTCTCAAGGCACTTCCTAGCCTTTAATGCAAAGAGTATGAGGATTCGTTTACGGGGATGTTTGGTTCTCGAAAAACTAAACTCTGCTCCTTTTTTGTCTTTAAATGTCAGCTTCTTTTCGGCACACAATAGGTTTGCAGAATGCCAAACTAACCAGTCCATTCCCAAGATGACGTCAATGTCTGCCATCTCAAGTTGGATCAAGGTTACATCCAAGGTCTTTTCATCAATAAGAACTGGACATGGTCCATAACCTTTTTCTAACTTCACTTCTAATCCCATAGGTGATCGTACAAGTAGTTTGCAGTCTAAGGATTTAAGGGGTAGATTTAACTTCTTTCCAAATGTCACAGATATAAAAGAATGAGTAGCTCTTGAATCAAAGAGTACTTTGGCAGGAATGCCATTAATAGGTACGATACCTGTGATTTGGTTTGGTTTAGACTACATGCTCATACAATGTAATACAACTAACTTAAAATAATTAAAGTCATACCTGTGACCACATCAGGCGATGCGGCAGCATCCTCAGATGTAATCGCGTAATCTTGTCCTTGATGTAGCTGTTTCTTGGGCTTATGACATTCCCTTGCCATATGTCCCACTTGGTTACAGTTAAAACATTTTATCCCTTCAGTAATTGGCTTTTGTTGCTGTTGAGCTACGAGAGTAGTCTTGGTTGCAGCGGTAAAGCCTTGAGCACGGAAGGGTTTGAATGTCTTGTTATTCCCTCTATTATAAAAATTTCTAGCTGGCCTTTTTATACCTCTGTTTTGCATGAAATAACTCTCCTTTTGGCTCGATTCTATAACTCGAGCAATTTGTGCTGCTTCATTATAGTTTTTCTTTTCATGTCCCAGAACGTGCTCGTGGATGCTTCCCCTAAGTCTCATGACGAACCTTCGGGTCTTTGTGTTTTCCTCTTGCATACTGGTGGGTGCAAAGAAGAACAGCTCTTCATAACGCTGTTGATATGCATCCACAGTCATCTGCCCCTGATATAAACTCAGGAACTCTCTTTCCATAGAATCTCTAAAACTTCTTAGAAAGTACTTCTCAAAGAACGCCTCCTTATCAATATCCCAAGTTAGTTGGGCATTTTTTGTTAGTAAATTTGTCCTGGTAGACCTCCACCAATGGTGTGCTTCTCCTTTCAGCATAAAGGTGGCACACAATACTTTTTCTTCTTCATTTAATGTCGTCATCATAAAGTTTCTTTCCATTTCGTCAACCTAGTGTGTCGGCCATAAAGGATCTGCTGGCATGCCATTAAATTCTTTGGGCTTTAGGTTTAGAAAATGCTCCACCAGTCTGGAGTGTTCTAGTTGCTGCGGGACATACACCCCATACATAGGTGGTTGGGGTTGATATCCACCTTGAGCTATCTCAGGATTTTGTACTTGAGCCTGCATGATCGGAGTCTAAGGTGCGTGGGGTACTGTGTGTGACGACAAAGATGGAAATATTTAGAAGTCGCCACCTAGATTTAGGTCTAGGACCTTAGAAATGTGAAATCTGACCCCAAGGTAAGACTTCGATTGACTCATGACCCTTAGATTGGATTTCTGGTCCATCAGAGATTGGGTAAGTGTCAGGTTACGGTTATGGGAAGGGGTTAGGCACCAAAACTGCCCGATCGAAATCGGTCTCCTATACCTTTCCTATGCTAGACTCTATTTGCTAAGCCAAACCAAACCAAGGGGTTTGATATCATTGAACCGAATCTGTATCCATCAGATTGCCTACGTATTACGGATTTATTCCGAAAATCAGGTTCACCATCATAGTTCAGGTGTGATTAAAGTTTGTGGATGTGATTTATGCTTGTACATGATTAAATTTATTTGTTCAAGTTGAAATTTATGCTTGAAAGGGTGAGAAATCCTATGGATTAGGATCTGGATAGTCCATGTGGACTGATAGATAGTCCTAGTGGATCTAAAGATAACCCTATTTGGGTTGAAATATGGGGGATATCTAAGTGGATCTATGGATAGTCCGAGTGGACAGGTGTGGATCCGAATTTGGGTTTCTCCCAAATAGCCTACGTATCCTAGGGTTTGACCTAGGAATCAGAATCCGCGTAGTTCGGGCTCTGGTTGAAATGGATGAGTATCCTAATGGATCTATGGATAGTCCGAATGGACTAAGATTTGGATAACCCTTTTTGGATTGGAATATGGATAGATATCCTAGTGGATCTATGGATAGTCCGAGTGGACTAAGGTTTGGATAAATATCCTAATGGATCTATGGATAGTCCAAGTGGACTAAGGTGTGGATCCAAATTTGGGATTCTCCCAAATGGCCTACGTATCCTAGGGTTTGCCCTAGGAATCATAATCCGCGTAGTTCAGGCTGGGTGACCTGTTCTAGGTTAATGATTGAGAACCTATTCTAGGTTTAGGGTTTAGAACCTATTCTAGGTTTAGGGTTTGCCGATGGACAAATCGTCCTAAATTACCCTTTTCATTCAGAATTCTAATTTTGGAAGGTTTGGCAAAGAATTCTCTTTCTTTATTAAGGTTTTATTATTCCCATTATGCCCTTCCCAAGAATGTAGGTGCCTAAATGCACGTCCCCATGCCTAGATTGTCTTCTAGAAGTGTGCAGATATGGCAGTTTGACTAGGGTGTTGAATAAAATAAGTTATTGCCAAAAAGTAGAATATTCTATCTAAATATGGCACATAAAACATTTATGGCAAGAAATTCACATGCAGTAAGATTGTTTAAAAATCTTTCAAATATGGCATGTATTCCAAATAAGGCAAGAGCCTATGTGGCATGATCTAGTATGCTATCTTCTAAGCATGGCAAGATCCCAATTGCCATTTCTTTCCTAATTATTATTTTATTTCTATTTTTTAGGGTTTTCTACCCTAATTGTTATTTTCTTTCCATTTTAGGGTTTTCTACCCTAATTATTATTTTATTTTCATTTTTTAGGGTTTTCTACCCTAATTGTTACATTCTTTCCATTTTAGGATTTTCTACCCTAATTATTATTTTAAGCATCCAACTATGGCAATGAGCATACAAATATTCATGATGAAAAAATTCAACGGTATAAATCACTATTGATGGTAATCTAACCGCTCAAAATTATTTCAACCACTCCCAAAGATAATCTGACGGTCCAGATCACTTATCATGATAATCTAATCATTTATATCCATTTACATCACTTTGAAGATAATCCAACGGTTTAGATTACTCAAATTAATAATCTAACCATTCAGATTACTCAAATGAAGGTAAATTATGATCAACGGATCAAATCAAAACTCCAAGATCAATGGTTCAATTTTAATCATATCATTCCAAGCATATGATCGGATCAATTTTAATTCCATCAAAATTCCATATGATCGGATCAATTTTCATCATAATGCCATAATCGATCAATTTTTTTTGCCATAATCGAATCAATCTTCATCATAATGCTATAATCGGATCAATTTTCATCATAATGCCATAATCGGATAAATTTTCATCATAATGCCATAATCGAATCAATTTTCATCATAATGCCATAATTGAATCAATCATAATTCCATACGATCGGATCAATTACAATTTCATCACAATATTCCACAGTCGGCTCAAATTCAATTTCATCAAGAATCATATGATCGGATCAATCAAAATTCTATATGATCTGATCAATTCAATTACAATTCATATGATCGGATCAAATTCATCAAGATTCATATGATCGTTAAGATCAACTCAATTTCATCACAATTCCCATAATCAATGGGATCAATTCAATTTTCATCACATATTCACCTAATCGATGGAATCAATTCAATTTCATCACAATCAAAATAAAATTATCATCCCATGGTACATACTTAATCTCATTACCAAAATAGGATCACCACCCAACCAATCAAATTTATTCAAAAATATATTGAATCATATGAATTAATCTTAATCAAATTCAAACTCATTCGAATCAAATTTTGATTACATGAAATTCAAGCATTCGGGTCAATAGATATGAAACTCAAACACATTCACATCAGATTTCACATTAAATTAAAACATATGGGATCAGAGGATTGATGGAAAATCAAAGGGCTGTAATTGGATAAATGATATAGGGATGGATCAAGGGTTGGATTTGGTTAATGAGGAGGTAAGTGGTTGCAGCAGGTTACGTGGAGAGTATGGGACAGTAGGGTGTTGGGTTGTACAGAGGGTTGTGATGGATTGAACAAATGTTGAAGATAGTTAAAATAATGGTGACAGGTGGGGCTGAGTAAGCTATATGGAGGGTTTGATTAGGTGGTTAACAGTGTAGTGGAGTGGGTAGGTGCAGTTTATGGTTATATGTAACAAAAGAAAGAAAAGAAAAGCTAGAGGGGCGGTTTACCTGAGTCCCTCTCCATCATCTTCTCTCGGGTTTGCTCTGCAGCCCCCTTTTCTTCTTCTTCTTCGGCATCTCCTCCTCTTTCGTCTTCTTTGATTTTTGATTGTTTTTTTTTTTTTTTGCTCTCTGTATTTTCCCTTCCGATTTTTTTCTTTGGATTTGTTTTTTTCCAGCCCCTCTCTCCACTTATCTCCCTCTTGAATTTTTTTTTATTCTTCTTCCCTCTCCTTTCTTTCTCCCCTTCCTCTTCTCGGATTCCTCCCCCTCTCCACTTTTTTTCTGTTTTTTTATTCTTTCTTTTATTCTCCCACTCCCTTTCTCTCTATCTTCTCGTTTCTCCCATCCTCTTCCTTTTTTTGTTTGCTTTTTTTTATTCTCCACTCACCGCTCTCTCTCCCTTTCTCTCTCTCTCTCTCTCTCTCTCTCTCTCTCTCTCTCTCTCCTTTCGGTCTCTCCCTTTCTCTATTTTCTGTTTTTTTTCTTCATTCCTTCCCCCTCACTCTCTCTCTCGATTCTCCTCTTATCGTTTTTTTCTCCCTTTTTTAGAATCCCACTTTCCTTTTTTTTCTCTTTCTTTTCTATCTTGCCTCTCTCTCTTTTTATCTCTCAGTCTTCCTCAATCTTTCTCCAGATTTTTTTTTTATTTTTTTCCTTTTCTCTCCACCGCCCTCCTCTCTTTCTCCTTTCGGTTTCTCTCTTTCCTCTCTTCAATCTTCTCAATCTTTCCTTTTTTCCGTTGAACCGAATGCGTATATATATATATATATATATATATATATATATATATATATATATATATATATATATATATATATATATATATATATATATATATATAACCTTGATATCATAAAATTCTTGCACATGGGTTAAACGGACTTGGTCCAAGCTGGTTTGACTTGAGTTGATTGGGCTGGACTGACTTGAACTGAGCTGGGTTGACTGGGTTGGGTCCAAACTAGCTTGGGTTGAGCTGAGTTGACTGGATTGATTGGAATTAACTGGGTTTTCACTCCTAGTCATTTCATGGGTCATTTCCGCTGTCATCCTGCATGGAATTTTCTGATGGCCTCTATTCCAAATTTTTTACGTCCATTTTGTAGAACATTAAAAATGAGGAATATAGAAACTTGAATCACCTCATTTGGAAGTAAAATGGTCAACTTATGAATTTTTGAAATTTAAGCAGACCAATTATCGATAAGTTGACTGACCATTCTGCATGAGATCCTTCGGAGGCTTCTACCGGAAATATTTTACATCCACTTTGTAGAGCACTAAAAATGGAACATAATGAGACTGGAATCACCTGATTCAGATATGGAATGATCAAAATATGATTTTTTGAATATTAAATGACCATTTCCATATGTAATTTTGCATGGGACCCTCCGGAGACTTTTATCCGAGATTTTCCACGTCCACTTTGTAGGACATCACAAATGAAGAACAATGGCCTTGGAATCGTCTGAATCCGACGTAGAACGGAAAAGATACGAAGCTTTGAAGTTCTAACGATAATTTTGCATGCAAGCTTGCATGAGACCCACTGGTGACGTCTACCCGGGATTTTTTACGTCCACTTTATAGAACATCATGAATGAAGAATAATGGTCTTGGAATCATCTGAATCCGATGTAGAACGGAAAAGATATGAAGCTTTGAAGTTCTAACGATAATTTTGCATGCAAGCTTGCATGGGACCCACTGGTGACTTCTACCCGGGATTTTTTTTACGTCCACTTTGTAGAACATCATGAATGAAGAATAATGGTCTTGGAATCATTTGAATCTGATGTCGGATGATCAAGATATGATGATTTGAAATTCAAACAATCCGACTTAGGATAATTTGCATGAAGGCCCCTGGGATTATTATTTATAATAATTTCAGAAACCTCCCTTATATGTATCATCCGACTAAAATGATCATATCTTCCTCATTTGATATCAGAATTGAGCAATTCTGGTCTCGTTTCGAAGATAATTCTATAACCTATGCATCCATGCAGATAATAGCCCCTGACCCTGCCGTGGGGTTCAGTGAAAAATCACAAATCTTTGGGTTAAAGGTCAGAAACCTGCCATATTGGTTCACTTATGCCGAGGGTGGCAAAAATGGGGTGCTTACACTGTGTTACATCCCCCTGGTGCTATGCTTGCCTGTCCTACTGGCATTGGAGGTGTTTGTGCAGCTAGAAGAGTTATGCCTATGGCAGCTTGTATAGTAGCTTGTGCATGTTGCATTTGCTGCAGCTGTTGGGCCAAGTTCATTACGACTGGGGCCAAGTTTGTAGGTGGAGCTGACAGATTTGTAGGATTTGTCTGCCCATTTAAGACGGACGGTGCCGTGTTCATGTTCCCCTGTGTTTCTGGGTGTGTCTGGTTATCTTCCCCCACAGGTGATGGTGGTGAGTTAGAGTTAAGACGTTGTCTGGTTACTCTGCGTCCCGCAATTAATTAATCTGATAGTGGGATTGCCTGAAAATCATTGGACACGTGAGACAATCATTAAATACTTCATTCTCATATTTTAAAACCGCTAACAAATGCAAATTTTAAAATTTTTAGATAATTCTGTCAAAAATGCTGTGTTTTCACTGCAGGGTCGATGGGTGTCCGACCCTCAGTATGCGACCCTGAGAAATCACCCATTCTTCCCGAGAGCCGGGGGTCGATGGGGGGGTCGGAGGATGTCCAACCTAGGGTGCGATCCCTGGTTCTCTGTCAGATTACCGAGAGCCAAGGGTCGATGCGGGGGTCGATGGGTGGGTCGATGGTTTTAGTCGAATTTTCTGACCCCCGGACTAAAAATCAGATTTTTAAGTTCCGATTCAAAGTCCATTTCCCATTCTTTCTTCTCCGCTTCGACTCATCTCGTCCCTCTGAGTTGCTACAGTGACAATTTCGATCCGTTGGTGGTTTGTACTCCTTGTTTCGTCGTCTACACCTCCGCTACAGGTATATCTTCTACGTTTTCATGTTTTTAGGTTTCTTGACCTAGGTTTTTGCTCGTATATCTCGTTTTTTTCAAATTAAAATTTTTCCAACCGTAAAAATTCGATTTTTATTGGGGGCTTGTTGTTGGTGACTCGAGGAACGAAAGCCCTAAAAAATATTTGAGTTTCATCGGTTGGTTATCGAGAAACTCAAAATTTACTCTTTTTGCCCCAATTTTGTCGAGATTTTGAATTTTTTGAAATTTCTTCCAATTCAATCTCATTAGTTGAAATTTCCGACTGTATGAGTCTCACAGAATAGTTTAGGATCTATGTAAGTCCTCCTGCCCACGTGTATGGGTCAAAAGTGAGGCTTTTGACCAATTTACGTCGTTATTATGTCAAAATTTTGGGTTTTTCCTCTCTACTAAGCCATTATTTCTTTTTCTTTCTTATTTACAAATACTATGACTCGTACCAAGGTACCCAGTGTTCGCGACCATCTTCTCTTCTGTTCTGCTGAAGCTGAGACGCAGTATGCCCGCTACTCTCGCAAGAAAGTAGAGGGAGGCCGCAAAGTGGACTTGGCTTGCTTGGTCTTGTTCAATGTGGAGGGGGCCTTTGGCGATATGGGATGGCTCCCTGTCATCACCTATGACGCCTGTACCTGTCCTGACTTGGTACGCCAGTTCTATTGTAATCTCTAAGTGGTGGGGATTACAACGATGTTGAGAGAGGTGGTGAGCTTCGGATCACTAGCTATGTCAAGGGAGTTGATATTTCTTTCGACTATCGACAACTAGCGGACTTGCTGGGTATCTCCTATGGTGGCTCCTTCGTATTCTACGCCCTGGGAGAGCCCCAGTTCTTTTCATTACAGATGAGGGCTGAGATAGACCGTCAGCTCATCAGACCTGATCACTGGGAGATGAAAGCGAGTTATCTGTGTTCAGATCCACGGGTGTACTGCAAGATCATTCAGCACAACCTAATACAGCAGAGTTGACATTACGAGAGGGTTTCCCAGTTGACCCAGTATCTGCTATACTGCATATGCACTAGGCAGCCCGTCTGCCTTCCCTATATCATCATGCAGACGATGATCAGTGCCACGTTGCCTAGTCATACTAGCAACCTTCCTTATGGACGTATGATCACTACACTGCTTACCCGCCTGGGGTTTGATTTGTTGGATGAGAAGATTCAGGAGAAATCCTTCTCATCGCCTCTAGATTGGGAGGCATCTGCAAGATGGGCATGCGGGATGCCCAGGTTAGCGATGAGGAGAGGAACGGGATGGTGTGCCCTCGCACTCGAGTGGAGATGGCTGACGTTAAGGCAGCAGCAGCAGCCGCTGGAGCAGGGGTTCATGCGAATGATGATGATCGGCTATACATGGATGTAGATGCCATACCTCCTCCATCACCTACTCATGCAATAGGAGTTGGTGGTTTGTACTCCTTGTTTTGTCGTCTACACCTCCGCTATAGGTATATCTTCTACGTTTCCATGTTTTTAGGTTTCTTTACCTAGGTTTTTGCTCGTATATCTCGTATTTTTCAAATTAAAATTTTTCCAACCGTAAAAATTTGATTTTTATTGGGGGCTTTTGTTGTTGGTGACTCGAGGAAAGAAAGCCCTAAAAAATATTTGAGTTTCATCGGTTGGTTTTCGATAAACTCAAAATTTACTCTTTTTGCCCTAATTTTGTCGAGATTTTGAATTTTTTGAAATTTCTTCCAATTCAATCTCATTAGTTGAAATTTCTGACTGTATGAGTCTCACAGGATAGTTTAGGGTCTATGTAAGTCCTCCAGGCCACGTGTATGGGTCAAAAGTGAGGCTTTTGACCAATTTACGTCGTTATTTTGTCGAAATTTTGGGTTTTTCCTCTCTACTAAGCCATTATTTCTTTTTCTTTCTTATTTACAGATACTATGGCTCATACGAAGGTACCCAATGTTCATGACCGTCTTCGCTTCCATTCTGCTGAAGCCGTGACACAGTATGCCCGCTACTCTCGCAAGAAAGTAGAGGGAGGCCGCAAAGTGGACTTGGCCAGCTTGGCCTTGTTCAATGTGGAGGGGGCCTTTGGCGATATGGGATGGCTCCCTGTCATCACCTATGACCCCTGTACCTATCCTGACTTGGTACGCCAGTTCTATTGTAATCTCCAAGTGGTGGGGGATTACAACGATGTTGAGAGAGGTGGTGAGCTTCGGATCACTAGCTTTGTCAAGGGAGTTGATATTTCTTTCGACTATCGACAACTAGAGGACTTGCTAAGTATCTCCTATGGCGGCTCCTTTGTATTCTACGCCCCGGGAGAGCCCCAGTTCTTTTCATTACAGATGAGGGCTGAGATAGACCGTCAGCTCATCAGACCTGATCGCTGGGAGATGAAAGCGAGTTATCTGCGTTCAGATCCATGGGTGTACTACAAGATCATTAAGCACAACCTGATACCGCAGAGTTGACATTACGAGAGGGTCTCCCAGTTGACCCAGTATCTACTGTACTGCATATACACTAGGCAGACCGTTTGCCTTTCCTATATCATCATGCGGACGATGATCAGTGCCACATTGCCCAGTCATACTAGCAACCTTCCTTATGGACGTATGATCACTACACTGCTTACCCGCCTGGGGTTTGATTTGTTGGATGAGAAGATTCAGGAGAAATCCTTCTCATCGCCTCTAGATTGGGAGGCATCTGCAACATAGGCATGCAGAATGCCCAGATTAGCGATGAGGAGAGGAACGGGATGGTGCGCCCTCGCCCTCGGGTGGAGATGGCTGACGCTAAGGCAGCAGCAGCAGCCGCGGGAGCAGAGGTTCATGGGGATGATGACGATCAGCTATACATGGATGTAGATGCCATACCTCCTCCATCACCTACTCATGCAATAGGAGCTGGTCCATCTTCTTCAGTTGGTCCTTCACATGCAGCTGGTCCTTCGTATGCTCCTTCTGATGACATGATGAGGATATTGCATGAGATACGAGAGGCTCAGCGTATATCTGACTTGAGGATGGGAGAGCTTCTAGAGACTTAGCGCTTGTTCGATCAATGGGTGGGAGAGCTTCTGGCTGCTCAGCGCATGTCGGATCAGCGGGTGGGAGAGCTTCTGGCTGTTCAGCACATGTCAGATCAGCGGGTGGGAGAGCTTAGGGATGCTCCGCGTGTGACTGACCAGCGGGTGGTTGATCTCACAGCGAGTCTCCAGACGACCCAGACGCAGATAGCTTGATTGACTAGAGTCTATGCTGAGGACTATGATAGAGACCGTGAGGCACCGCCTCCCCCATCACCTCCAGCTTCTTGATGTATTTCTTTTATCTTTCTTTTGTACTTCAAAGTAACTGTCCCGATTGTGGACTGTACTCTGCTTTAGTCATATATATATAAATGTTTGTTTTTCTTTTGGTTGTATATAAATTTGTTTCACATTTAATAGATGCATTATTCTCATTCAGTTTTTGTCTCAAACAATACAGATGCTTATGGTGTGTTATTATTACATCTTTTAAATTTTTATCCTCTCTCAGTTCATGGATTTTTGTGGAAATATACTGGTTTCACAGACAAGGCCTGAGTTGCTCTGATACCAAGTTGTCACACCATAATTTTGTACCATTCAGAACGGTGTGATGAACCGCTAATAAACCAACGGTTCAATCAGGATCTCTAATAGGCTATGTCCAATGAAAATAAAACCATACACATCCACAACCATAATCAGAATAAATACACAAGCGGAAGTCTTATAGTAAATGAACTGAGAAATCTAACTGTGATAACCATAGTAAAATATCAAGTTACTATTGTATCAACTGAGACATAAATAAATAAGGTATCAATTACATTCCCTTAATAACTCAAACAAAAATCTAATTGAATACGCATGAGTGGCACTCGCAGGAGGGATCACGCGTATCCTCTAAGTCTTCGGCTTCCATTGCAGCAACATGCCCCTATTCCGGAGCACTCATATAATCTTCGACAATGGTACCTGCATCATCAACTAAAAATATTCGATGTCGAAAGGGTGAGCACACATCATGGCTCAGTGAGCAAACAAAATAATGCAACAAACATATGCATGCATTCAATTCATATCTTTGGTCTGGTAGATAAGTTTGCAATGCGCTATAGAAAGGTTCAGTGGCCGCCTCGCCTCTATGCACAGGGTGTGGATGCCCGCCCAAAGGTAACGTTTATTGTCGTCTCCATCCACCCTACCATGGAATAGAGATAGAGATAAAGTGCTGAGGCCCGACTTATGACACTTCTCCTGATACTCTAGCCATACCAACACGTAAGCCCCTGCTGGCGAGGGCTCACAAACTGGGCTCGCAACTAACCAATCCTAATGCCAATCAGTGTATCCAAGGCCTCACCCCAGCATCCCTCAATATGTCCATAGAGATAGGGCTAAGGCCCCCCCGACAGAGTCAGAGACTACACGGTCCGAGACCACCTCCCCTCATACACTAGGACGTAATAGCTCTGCTAAGGTAATGGCGATACGACGATGTCATTGGACAAGACTTGAGTTAGAGATAGAGCTAGAGTGCTGAGGCCCGGCCTATGACACCCCCCTGATACTCGCTTGCATCAAGCACACCAACCACACACATACATTTACACGCCTATTCCTATCATCATCATCATCATCATCATGTTATAAATAATAATTTAAATATGCATGAACAGTAATAATAGAAATATTGGATGACATGTTAAATGCACATAACAAGCATACACGCATAGAATCAATCATGACATTAGACTCAAGAATAAAACAGTTTATTATTAACCAATTAGGTTAGGTCTTGTTCCCTCACCTTTTCTCGATTGTAGATCCTCTTTTAAGCTTTAAGAATCAAGTAAATATCACTATTATATCACTAAAAGACCTAATCAGGTCGATAGAATTTAATTAGAATTAATAATGATTTTAAAAAGCTTCCTGTTAACTGGGGGTCGATGCTAGGGTCGGACTTTCCATCGACCCTGGGTGCTACCACCCACATTCTGGACTTCCCGAACACTGGGGGTCGATGTTAGGGTCTGGTAGGGTCGATTGTCCATCGACCCCCCGTGCGACCCCCTGTGGGTTTAGTCAAAATTTTCATCCTACAGTCCATTCTTTCGTGTTTGGGTCCTATGGCTTGTTTCTACAATCCATTCCTTACATGTTCTATGGTTTAGAACTATAGTTTATTCACCTAGATGGTTTTAATGATCTCCTCCATGGTTTTCCATGAAAACCTAACCATGGATGGAGGATGTCACACCCCAATTCTGCACTGTTCAGAATGGTGTGATGAAACGTTAAATAACCAACGGTTCAACCAGGATCTCTAATAGGCTATCCCCGCGTTATCCAAACTTACACGCATCCACAATCATAGTCAGAGTAAATACACAATAGCGGAAATCTTATAAATAAATGAACTGAGAACTAAGATGATATTAATAATTTAATAGAAAATTATTCTGTATCAACCAAGACATAAGTAAATATCAATACAAGTCTTTAATAAATCCAAATAAAGAAACCTATAAAAATATATAATCAAATACACACGAGTTGCACTCGCAAGAGGAGTCGTGTGTATCATCTTCAGCTCCAGCGTCCATTGCTGCTATATTCCCGTACGCAGACGCGTTCATATAATCTTCGACTGTGTAACCTGCATCATCAACTAAAAATATTCGACGTCGAGGGGTGAGCACACAACACGGCTCAGTGAGTAGCCAAAACAATGCAACAATACATACGCATGCAAAAAGTCAATTTATATCTTTGGTCTGGTTTATAGTTTGCAATACGCAATAGAAAGGTTGGGTGGTCAAAGGTTAACGTTTATTGACACCGCCTATATACACAGGGTGTGGAAGCCCGCCCGAAGGTTAACGTTTATCATCGTCCCCATCCACCCTACCATAACATTATACAACAAAGGTTAACGTTTATTGCTATATAATGCTATACTTACACGTAAGCCCCTGTTAGCGAGGGCTTGCAAACTGGGCTTGCTACTAACCAATCCTAATGCCAAACAGTGTATCCAAGGCCTCACCCCAGCATCCCTCAGAACATCCATAGAGATAGAGCTAAGGCCCCCCCGGTAGAGTCAGAGACTACAAGGACCGAGACCACCTCCCCTGATACTCTACGACATAATAGTTCTGCTAAGATAATGGCGATACGACGATGTCAATGCACAAGACTTGAGTTAGAGATAGAGATAAAGTGCTGAGACCCGCCAAAGGTTAATGTTTATTGACGTTCTCATCACACCTCCCCTGATACTCGCTCGCATCAAGCACATCAACCACACACATACAAGCACATGCCTATTCCTATCATCATCATCATCATCATTAATTCTAACAAAAAATTTAATTAGAATTAATTCAGAATTTAAAATCATTCTGTCAACTGAGGGTCGATCCTAGGGTCGATGCTAGGGTCGATGGGTCTATCAACCCTCCCCTCATTATGAAATTCCCGAATGCTGAGGGTCAATGGTCAGAAACACCTAGGGTCGGATGGTCTATCGACCCTCGATGCGACCCTCGATGCACTCTGGTCCAATTTCCACTTTTAAATCCACTCTTCGTGTTTGGGGTCCTATGGCTTGCTTCCTACATTCATTCAACAGTGATTCCATGGTCTAGAACCATGTATAATCCATCTAAATAGTTTTCATGCATCATCCTATGGTTTTCCATGAAAACCTAACCATGAATGGATGGTTGAGTCTAAGGTCTGTAGAAACTCATGGAATTAGTATCCATACCTGGGAAGATTACTTTTCTCTAGAATTTCTTCACCTTTTTGCTAAGTCTTCCTCCTTGTCTCCTTTCTTCCTCTTTTCCTTCTTCTCTCTTTCTCTCAATTCAATTAGGGTTGTGAAAGGAGTGAAAATGGCTTAGGGACGTCCTTTAAATAGAGTAGGAATGTCCTATAATAGTCCCATTGAGATTTGGAAAGAATCCCAATCAAAAATTAGGAAATTTCCTAATTTCTATATTCGGCAGAAACCGAGGGTCGATGGGAGGGTCGATGATCCCGTCGACCCTAGGGTCTTAAGCTGTCCGACCCTCCCTTCAAATCTGAGGGTCTGGCATTCTATTTTGGGAGGTCCGACCCTACTTGGCTGGGTATGCGACCCTCCCCTAAAATTAAGTGTTTTTGGGTCGATTTTATACCTGGGATCTCGATCTCCATCACGCCCTTGGTCCACTTGACTCGACCATGATGGGTAAACCTGATTCAAGGTGGTAAGACCGGGTTAGATTGACACGGGTCTTACAGAGGATTTGGGTTTCTCCTAGATCATACCCTCTTCACTATCTATTTTAAGGTCTGTAGAATTACATGGAGATAGTACCCATACCTGAGAAGAATTAGGCTTGTTTCTCTAAAGCCTTCCCTTTGATCTTCTTCTCCACTTTCCTTCTCTTCTCTTTCTCTTCCTCTTCTCTTCTCATTCTCTCAATCCAATTAGGGTTATAAAAGGAGTGAAAAGGCTTAGGGATGTCCTATTTATAGAGTAGAAACTCCCAAAATAAGTCCCATTGAGATTAGGAAAGAATCCCATTAAAATTTGGAAAGTTCATGGGGGTCGATGAGGGGGTCAGAGATCCCGTCGACCCCTGGTTCTAAATTGTCTAACCCCCAGAGTCTGAGGTGCGTGGGGTACTGTGTTAGTCCCCTTGGTGCTGTGCTTGCCTGTCCTACTGGCATTGGAGGTGTCTGTGCAGCTGGAGAAGGTATGCCTATGGCAGTTTGTATAGTAGCTTGTGCCTGTTGCATTTGTTGCAGCTATTGGGCCAAGTTCATTACGACTGTGGCCAAGTCTGTAGGTGGAGTTAGCAGATTGGTTGGATTTGCTTGCCCATTTATGACGGACGGTGCCGTGTTCATGTTCCCTTGTGTTTCTGGGTGTGTCTGGTTATCTTCCCCTACAGGTGGTGGTGGTGGGATAGAGTTACAGCTCTGTCTGGTTGCTTTGCGTCCCGCCATTTATTAATTTGATAGTGGGATTGCCTAGAGTTCGCGACCGTCTTTGCTTCCATTCCAATGAAGCCGAGACACAGTATGCCCACTATGCTCGCAAGAAGGTAGAGGGCGGCCGCAAAGTGGACTTGGCTAGCTTAGCCTTGTTCAATGTGGAGGGGGCCTTTGGTGATATGGGATGGCTTCCCGTCATCACCTATGACGCCTGTACCTGTCCCGACTTGGTACGCCAGTTCTACTGTAATCTCCAAGTGGTGGGGGATTACAATGATGTTGAGAGAGGTGGTGAGCTTCGGATCACCAGCTACGTCAAGGGGGTTGATGTTTCCTTTGATTATCGACAGCTGGCCGACTTATTGGGCATTTCCTATGCTGGCCCCTGGGTGTTCTGTGCTCCTGGAGAGCCCCAGTTCTTTTTTCTACAGATGAGGGCTGAGATCGATCATCAGCTCATCAGACCTGATCGCTGGGAGATGAAAGTGAGTTATTTGCATTCGATCCACGGGTATACTACAAGATCATTCAACATAATCTGATACCGTAGAGTGGACACTACGAGAGGGTCTCCCAGTTGACCCAGTACCTGCTGTACTGCATATGCACTAGGTAGCCCATCTGCCTTCCTTACATCATCATGCAGACGATGATCAGTGCCACATTGCCCAGTCACACTGGCAACCTTCCTTATGGACGCATGATCACTACCTTGCTTACCTGCCTGGGGGTTGATTTATTCGATGAGAATATTCAGGACAAATCCTTCTCATCGCCTCTGGATTGGGAGGCTATTTGCAAGATGGGCATGAGGGATGCCCAAGTCAGCGATGGGGAGAGGAACACGATGGTGTGCCCTCGCACTCGAGTGGAGATGGCTGACGCTGAGGCAGCAGCAGCAGCTGCTAGAGCAGGGGATCATGGGGATGATGACAATCGGCTATACATGGATGTAGATGCCATACCTCTTCCATCACCTACTCATGCTACTGGAGCTGGTCCGTCTTCTTTGGCTGGTCCTTCGCATGCAGCTGGTCTATCGTATTCTCCATCTAATAACATAATGAGGATATTACACGAGATACGAGAGGCTCAGCATATGTCTGACTTAAGGATGGGAGAGCTTCTAGAGGCTCAGTGCTCGTCCGATCAGCGGGTGGGAGAGCCTCTAGCTGCTCAGCACGTATCGGATCAACGGGGTAGGAGAGCTTAGGGATGCTCAGCGTGTGACTAACCAGCGGGTGGCTGATCTCACAGCTAGTCTCCAGACGACCCAGACTCAGATAGCTTGGTTGACTAGAGTCTACGTTGAGGACTATGATAGAGACCGTGAGGCACCGCCTCCCCCATCACCTCCAGCTTCTTGATGTACTTCTTTTATTTTTCTTTTTGTATTTCAGTGTAACTGTCCGGACTGTGGACTGTACTCTACTTTAATCATATATAATATAAACATTTGTTCTCTCTTTTGGTTGTATATAAATTTGTTTCTTATTTAATAGATGCATTATTCTCTTTCAGTTTAATCTCAAACAACACAGATGTTTATGGTTTGTTATTATTACATCTTTTAAATTTTTATCCTATCTCAGTTCATGACCTTTTGTGGAAGTATACGGTTTCACAGATAAAGCCTGAGATGCTCTAATACCAAGTTGTCACACCCCAATTCTGCACCATTCAGAACGGTGTGATGAACCGCTAATAAACCAACGTTTCAACCAGGATCTCTAATAGGCCATATCCATTAAAAACAAAACCATGCACATCCACAACCATAATCTGAATAAATACACAATAGCGAAAGTCTTATAGTAAATGAACTGAGAACTCTAACTGTAATAATCATAATTAAAATATCAAGTTATTGTTGTGTCTACTGAGACATAAATAAATAAAATATCAATTACATCCCTTTATAAATTCAAATAAAATCCTAATAGAATACGCATGAGTTGCACTCGCATGAGGGGTCATGCGTATCTACTAAGTCTTCGGCTACTATTGCAGCAACACGTGCATACACCGGAGCACTCATATAATCTTCAACTGTAGTACCTGCATCATCAACTAAAAATATTCGACGTCGAGAGGGTGAGCACACATCATGGCTCAGTGAGTAAACAAAACAATGCAACAAACATATGCATGCATTCAATTCATATCTTTGGTCTGGTAAAATAAGTTTGCAATGTGATATAGAAAGGATAGGTGGCCAAAGGTCACGTTTATTGATGCCGCACCTCTATACACGAGTGTGTGAAGCCGCCCAAAGGTAACGTTTATTGTCGTTCCACATGCACCCACCATGGACAATGTACACGCAAAGGTCACATTTATTGCTGTACCCGTTGCCCATACAAACACGTAAGCCCCTGCTGGCGAGGGCTCACAAACTGGGTTCGCAACTAACCAATCCTAATGCCAATCAGTGTATCCAAGGCCTCACCCCAGCATCCCTCAATACGTCCATAGGGATAGGGCTAAGGCCCCCCGACAGAGTCAAAGACTACACAGTCCGAGACCACCTCCCCTCATACCCTACGACGTAATAGTTCTGCTAACCTAATGGCGATACGACGATGTTAGTGGACAAGACTTGAGTTAAAGATAGAACTAGAGTGCTGAGGCCCCGCCTATGACACCTCCCCCTGATACTCGCTCGCATCAAGCACACCAACCACACACATACATCCACATGCCTATTCCTATCATCATCATCATCATCATGTTATAAACAATAATTTAAATATGCATGAACAGTAATAATAAAAATATTGGATGACATGTTGAATGCACATAACAAGCATACATGCATAGAATCAATTATGGCATTGGACTCAAGAATAAAATAGTTTATTATTAACCAATTACTTTAAGTCTTGTTCCCTTACCTTTGCTTGATCGTAGGTCCTCTTTCAAGCTTTAAGAATGAACTAAATATCAATATTATATCACTAGAAGACCTAATCAAGTCGATAGAATTTAATTACAATTAATTTTGATTTTAAAAGCATACTGTTAACTGGGGGTCGATGCCAGGGTCGGAGGTTCCTTAGACCCTGGGTGCGACCACCCACAGTTTGGACTTCCCAAACACTGGGGGTCGATTGTTAGGGTCTGGTAGGGTCGATTGGCAATCGACCCCCATGCGACCCCCTGTGGGTTTCGTCAAATTTTCATCCTTCAGTCCATTCCTTCGTGTTTGGGGTCCTATGGCTTGCTTCTACAATCCATTCCAAACATGTTCTATGGTCTAGAATCGTAGTTCATTTACCTATATGGTTTTTATGATTTCGCCCTTGGTTTTTCATGAAAACCTAACCATGGATGGATGATTTGGGTTTCTCCTAGATCATTCCCTCTTCACTATCCATTCTAAGGTCTGTAGAATTACATGGAGATAGTACCCATACCTGAGAATTAGGTATGTCTCTCTGAAGCCTTCTCTTTGATCTTCTTCTCTACTTTCCTTCTCTTCTCTTTCTCTTCTCCTTCTCTTCTCTTTCTCTCAATCCAATTAGGGTTCTAAAAGGAGTGAAAGAGGCTTAGGGATGTCCTATTTATAGAGTAGAAACTCCAAAAATAAGTCCCATTGAGATTAGGAAAGAATCCCATTAAAATTTGGAAAGTTTCCAAATCACGGTTTCTGTCGGCAGACTGGGGGTCGATGAGGGGGTCGGAGATCCCGTCGAACCCTGGTTTTAAAATGTCCGACCCCTGGTTAAAAACTCAGGGTCTGACTTTCTATCTTGGGGGGTCCGACAGTAAGACCCGTGTTAATCTAACCCGGTCTTACCACCTTGAACCTTGTTTACCCATCATGGTCGAGTCAAATGGACCAAGGGCGTGAAGGAGATTGAGATCCCAGGTATCAAATCGACCCAAAAATACTTAAATTAGGGGAAGGGTCGCAAACCCAGCTAAGCAGGGTCGGAGGACCTCCCAAAACAGAAAGTCAGACCCTCGGTTTTGGAGGGAGGGTCGGACAGCTTAAGACCCTAGGGTCGACGGGATCATTGACCCTCCCATCGACCCTCGGTTTCTGCAGAATATAGAAATTAGGAAATTTTTATATTTTTTGATTGGGATTCTTTCCAAATCCCAATGGGACTTATTTTAGGATGTTATAGCCTATTTAAAGGACGTCCCTAAGCCACTTTCACTCCTTTCACAACCCCAATTGAATTAAGAGAAAGAGAGGAGAAGGAAAAGAGGAAGAAGAGAGGCAAGGAAGAGAACCTAGCAAAAAGGAGAAGAGTTGCAGAGAAAGATTAATCTTCTCAGGTATGGATACTAATTCCACGAATTTCTACAGACCTTAGGATAGTTATTGGAGAGAGAGTGATCTCAGAGAAACCCAAACCATCCATCCATGGTTAGGTTTTCATGGAAAACCCTAGGAGAATGCATGAAAGCCATCTAGGAGGATGATTCATGGTTTCACACCATGGAATGAGTGTTGAATGGAATGTAGAAGCAAGACATAGGACCCCAAACACGAAGGATAGATTAAAAGTGGAAATTGGACCAAAGTGCACCAAGGGTCGCACCCAGGGTCGATAGGCCATCCGACCCTAGGTGTTTCTGACCATCGACCCTCAGCATTCGGGAAGTCCAGAATGAAGGGAGGGTCGGTAGACCCATCGACCCTAGCATCGACCCTCAGTTAATAGAATGGTTTTTAAATCTGGAATGAATTCTAATTAAATTTTATCGACTTTGTTAGGTCTTCAAGCAATATAATAACATTATAAAGGTGATTCTAGAGCTTGGAAAAGTATCTTGTAGCAAGCTAAGGTGAGGAACCTTAACTCCAAACTAAATTGGTTAATAATAAACTGTTTTCTATTTCTTGAGTCCAATGCCATGCTTGATTCTATGCGAATATGTTTGTAATGTGCATACAGCATGCCATCCAATATTTCTATTACTTGTTAATGCATATTTACTTTATCGTTTATAACATGATGATGATGATGATGATAGGAATATGCATGTGCTTGTATGTGTGTGGTTGATGTGCTTGATGCGAGCAAGTATCAGGGGAGGTGTGATGAGAACGTCAATAAACGTTAACCTTTGGCGGGTCTCTGCACTTTAGCTCTATCTCTAACTCAAGTCTTGTGCATTGGCATCGTCGTATCGCCATTACTTTAGCAGAACTATTATGTCATAGAGTATCAGGGGAGGTGGTCTCGGTCCTTGTAGTCTCTGACTCTACCGGGGGGCCTTAGCTCTATCTCTTTGGACATTCTGAGGGATGCTGGGGTGAGGCCTTGGATACACTGTTTGGCATTAGGATTGGTTAGTTGCGAGCCCAGTTTGCAGCCCTCGCCAACAGGGGCTTACGTGTTGGTATGACACTATATAGAAATAAACGTAACCTTTGTTATATAATGTTCATGATTGGGTGCATATGAGTTGACGATAAACGTGATCTTCGGGTAACGTCACACACTCGTGTATAGAGGCGGAGTCAATAAACGCGACCTTGGCTACCTCAACCTTTCTATAGCATACTGCAAACTTTAAACCAGACCAAAGATATAAATTGATGTGCATGCATATGAATTGTTGCATTGTTTTGGCTACTCACTGAGCCGTGATGTGTGCTCACCCCTCGACGTCGAATATTTTTAGTTGATGATGCAGGTTATACCATTAAAGACTATATGAATGCGTCTGTGTACGGGAACTTGGCAGCCATGGAGGTTGAAGCTGAAGCAGATACACACGACTCCTCTTGCGAGTGCAACTCGTGTGTTTGATTAGATATTTTATAGGATTCTTTGTTGGATTTATTAAGACATGTATTTGGTTTTTAAATATTTATCTCTCAGTTGAAAACAGAATAATTTGCTATTAAATTAATGATATCATTTTAGTTCTCAGTTCATGTTACTATAAGACTTCCGCTATTGTGTATTTACTCTGATTATGATTATGGATGTGTGTAAGTTTAGATAACGCGGGGATAGCCTATTTGAGATCCTGGTTGAACCGTTGGTTTATTAGCGGTTCATCACACCATTCTGGTTAGACCAAAATTGGGGTGTGACAACTTGGTATCAGTGCATCTCAGGCCTTGTCCGCTGAACTAGCATACATTCAACACAATTGTGAACTAAGATAGGATAAAAATGAAAACAGTAATATTAACACATTGTAAGCACCAGTGATGTTCGAGACAAAATCTAAAAGAGAATAATGCATCTATTAAAAAGAGAAACAAGTTTACATAACAATGAGAGCGAAACAAAACATATATATATAATGAAAGCAGAGTACAGTCCACAACCCGGACAGTTACTCTGTAGTACAAGAAAAATATGGTACAATCAAGAAGCTGGAGGTGAAGGAGGAGGCGGTGCCTCACGATCTCGGTCATAGTCCTCAGCATAGACTCTAGTCAACCAGGCCACCTGGGTCTGGGTCGTCTGGAGACTAGCTGCTAGGTCGGCTACCCTCCTATCAGTCGCCCGCTGGACCGATAACAACTCATCCACCCTCATACGCTGAGCATCTAGCAACTCCTCCATCCTCAGATCAGATCTACGCTGGGCATCCCTGATCTCTTGCAGCATCTCCATCATGGCTGAAGGTGGAAGTGAAGGATCAGCCGAATGGGAAGGACCAGCCTCAGGTGCAGGAGCCGCCACAGAAGATGTACCAACTCCAGCCGCATGTGTGGGTGATGGCGGTGGTATCGAGTCGACGTCCATATACATATGATCGTCATCGTCGACCGGATCCACACGAGCTCTAGCAGCAGCAGCAGCAGCCTCAGCAGTCAGCCATCTCGACCCGAGTGTGAGGGCGCACCATCGCGTTCCTCTCCTCATCGCTAACCTCAGCATCTCGCAGCCCCATCTTGCAGATAGCCTCCCAATCTCGAGGCGACGAGAAGGTCTTCTCCTGGATCTTCTCATCTACCAGATCCACCCCTAGACGGGTCAGTAGCACTGTAATCATGCGTCCATAGGGTATATTTCCCCTATGACCGGACAATGTAGCACTAATCATCGTCCGCATGATGATGTAAGGTAGGCAGACCGGCTATCGAGTGCATATACTGTAGATCAAGAACTGTGTCAGCTGAGAGACCCTCTCATAGTGCCCACTCTACGGGATCAGATTATGCTGGATAATCTTGCAGAAGACCCGTGGAGCTGGACGCAAGTAACAAGCTCTCATCTGCCATCGATCAGGATGGAGCAACTGGTTGTCGATCTCTGCCCTCATCTCCATCTCAACAAACTGTGGCTCTCCCGGCGCATAGTACACCATGGGGCCATCATAGGGAATGCCCAACAGATCGGCCAGCTGCCGATAATTAAAGGAAATGTGCACCCCCTTGACGTAACTGGTGATGTGCAACTCCTGACCGTGCTCAACATCATTGTAATTCCCCACCACCTGGAGATTACAATAGAACTGGCGTACCAAGTCTGGACATGTGCACGCGTCGTATGTGATGACAGGGAGCCAACCCATATCACCAAATGCTCCCTCTACATTGATCAAGGCTAGCTCAGCCAAGTTCACCATGCGACCCCCTTCAACCTTCTTACGGGCATAGTCAGCATACTGTGCCTCAGCTTCATTCAAACGGAAGCGAAGTGGATCACACAATCTGGGCACCTTGGTACGAGCCATAGTATCTGCAAAATAAGAAAGAGAAGGGAAACAAGGAGTTAATAGGATAAAAATCCAAAAATTTGAGGTAATAACGACGTAAGTTGACCATAAAGCCCATTCCTCGCCATACAAGTGGACATAAGGACTTACCAAGGTTAAAACATATCCTACAATCCACATACAGTAGGAAATTTTAACTGACGATGTCCAATTTGAAGAAATTCAAGAAAAATCAAAATTTTCGACAAATTAGGGCAAAAAGAGAAAATTTTAAGTTTCTCGATAACCAACCGATGAAACTCAAAAATTTTTGAGGGCTTTCGTTCCTCGAGACACCAATAACAAAAGCCCCCAATAAAAATCGAATTTTTACGGTTGGAAAAAGTTTAATTTGAAAAATAGGAGTTAAACGGGCAAAAACCTAGTAAAGAAAACCTAAAAACAGGTAAAAACGGGAAGACATACCTGTAGGGATGACGTAGACGTCGAAACCCGGAGTTAAACCGACCAAAAATAGTAGAGTGGTACTGTAGCAACTCAGAGAGTAGAGACGAGTCGAAACGGAGGAGGAATAGTGAGAAATGACCTAGAATCGGATCTTAAAAATCTGATTTTTGGTCCGAGGGTCGGACAATTCGACTGACACCATCGACCCTCCCATCGACCCTCAACTCTCGGGAATCTGACAGAAAATTGAGGGTCGGACTGAGGGTCGGATACCCATCGACCCTCGCATCGGCCCTCAGCTCTCGGGAAGAACAGGTCATTCCTAAGGTCGGATACCAAGGGTCGGACATATCATCGACCCTACATAGAAAAGACAGTATTTTTCACAGCATGAATTGAGGATTTTGAATTTTATATCGGTTAGCGTGCCTACATGAAGTATAAATGATTTCTCACTGATTTTGATGATTTTCAGGCACCACCCATCTCAGAAGGAAAATATGTCTGGAAGAAGAGTAACCAGACAGAGCCGAAATGCAGTCCCACCACCACCACCAGTGGAGGAGACTAGTCAAGAGAATAACCATGCACTGGGAAATCCAGAACCGGTAAACCCTACAAATTTGCCACCTCCACCACCGGAGCTAGCAACTGTGGTTATGAACCTAGCTCAGCAGCTAAAACATATGCAACACAAACAGGCCCAAATGCAAGTTGCCATGGGCATTATGTTTCAAACTACTCAGGCTGAACCCATGCACACAGGATAAGCCAGTGCGGCACCGGTGGGTAACCACCCAGCCCATCAGACACCTCAACAAACTGCTGCACAGATTCCAGTGCAGGTTCTGGAAGCAGCACAGGCTAATTATCAGTATCCACCCCATATGTTTGGGGCATATCAAAATCAGATGGATCACTCTCGACTGGTCGAGAGGTTTTTGAAGATGAAGCCCAGGGAATTTAATGGCAAACCGTTTGATCCATTATGGCCAGCACACTGGATAGATGAGATGGAAAGAAATTTTCTGATGATGACTATTACAGAAGAGGAGAAAGTATTGTGTGCCACCTTCATGCTCAAAGGCGACGCACATCATTGGTGGAAATCGACCCGGGCCTATCTATTGACTAAGCATGCTCTACTGACTTGGGCTATATATAAAGAAGCTTTCTTTGAGAAATATTTTCCATGGAGCTTCAGAGATTCGATGGAAAAGGAGTTCCTGAGTCTTTATCAGGGACAGATGTCAGTGGATGCGTACCAACAGCGTTATGAAGAGCTGTTTTTCTTCGCACCACGGAGTATGCAAGAGGAAGAAATCAAAACCCGTAGGTTTGTCACGGGACTGAGAGGAAGCATAAGAGAACATGTTCTGGGCTTAGAAAAGAAGATTTATAATGAAGCTTTCCAGATCGCTCAAGTGATTTAATCGAGCCAGAAAGAGAGTTATTTTACTCAGAACAAAGGCATCAAAAGGCCAGCCGGAAACTCCTACAACGGAGGCAATAACAGGACGTATAAGCCTTTCCATCCTCAGAATTTTAATGCTGCAACCAAGACTACCCCAGCAGCTCAACCTCAGTCAAAGCCAAATTCTGAAGCCCCGAAGTGTTTTAACTGCAACCAGCTGGGACATATGGCAAGGGAGTGCCCTAAGCCCAAGAAACAATTCCATCAGGGATGTGTATATGCTGTTACGTCCGAGGATGCGGCCGCATCACCCGATGTGGTCATAGGTATGACTGAAACTTTTAAAGTTATAAATACATTGAATGAGCATGTAGACTAAGTAAAGAAAAACCATAGGTATTGTACCTATAATTGGCGTACCTGCCAGAGTACTCTTCGATTCCGGAGCTACTCATTCATTTATATCTGTGTCATTTGGAAAGAAGACAAAATTACCCATCAAGACATTAGACTACAAATTACTTGTACGGTCACCGATGGGGTTAGAAGTGGAATTAGAAAAAGGTTATGGACCATGTCCAGTTCTCATTGGGGAACAGAGTTTAGATGAAACATTGATACGACTTGAGATGGCAGACTTCGATGTCATCTTAGGAATGGATTGGTTAGCTCGGCATTCTGTAAATCTGTTATGTGCCGAGAAGAAGCTAACATTCAAAGACAAGGAAGGGGCAGAGTTCAGTTTCTCGGGAACCAAACTTCCCCGGAGACGCAAGCTCATACTTTCAACAGTAAAGGCTAAGAAGTGCCTTGAGAAGGGAGCAGTCGGGTACCTAGTATCAATGGTCGACCTAACCAAGGACGTACCACGAATGGAAGACATTGACGTCATGCGGGATTACCCTGACGTATTTTCGGAGGAACTACCTGGATTACCACCCGACCGTGCCATAAAGTTTGTAATAGACTTGATACCTGGAGCCGCACCAGTATAAAAGGCACCTTATAGAATGGCTCCTACTGAACTGAAGGAATTAAAAGTGCAATTACAAGAACTGCTGGACAAGGGTTATATTCGACCCAATATATCTCCATGGGGGGCACCGGTGTTGTTCGTAAAGAAGAAGGATGGTAGCGTTCGATTATGTATCGACTATCGGGAGTTGAACAAACTGACAATCAAGAATCGATATCCACTACCTCTGATCGATGACTTGTTCGATCAGTTACAAGGAGCAAGAGTATTTTCTGAGATCGATCTTCGATCAGGCTACCATCAGCTGAAGATTAAAGAAGGGGATATTCCGAAGACAGCTTTCAGGACCAGATATGGACATTATGAATTTTTGGTGATGTCTTTCAGATTAACTAATGCCCCAGCAACGTTCATGGAACTTATGAACCGAGTTTTCCACGATATGTTGGATACGTCGGTTATAGTATTTATTGATGATATATTGGTATACTCCAAGGACAAGGAAACCCATATCAAGAACCTAAACGCAGCCCTACAGCAGTTAAGGAAAGAGAAGCTATATGCCAAATTTTCAAAGTGCGAGTTTTGGCTAAGTGAAGTCGCATTCCTAGGCCATGTAGTATCCGCCGAAGGAATCAAAGTAGACCCCAGCAAAATCGAGGCTATTGTAAAGTGGGAAGCACCAAAGAGCGTTTCAGAAATTAGAAGTTTTCTGGGTCTAGCTGGTTATTATCGGAGATTCGTAGAAGACTATTCTTGGATTGCCGTACCTCTCTCCAGTTTGACCAAGAAAGGTGAAAAGTTTGTGTGGACGGATAAATGTGAGAAGAGCTTCCAGACATTGAAGGCCAGATTGATATCCGCCCCGATTTTGACCATTCCCGTTCCAGGACAGACATTTACTTTATACCTTGATGCATCGGGATTGGGACTAGGATGTGTGCTTATGCAAGGAGAACAAGTAATTGCTTATGCGTCAAGACAGTTGAAGGTACATGAGAAAAATTATCCCACTCATGATTTGGAGCTAGCAGCAGTAGTACATGCTGTCAAGATATGGAGACATTACTTATATGGAGAGAAATTCCAGATTAAGTCAGACCATAAAAGTCTTACTTATTTATTTAATCAGAAGGAGTTGAATATGAGACAAAGAAGATGGCTGGAACTATTGAAAGACTATGATTGTGATATCCAGTATCATCCGGGAAAAGCGAACGTAGTAGCGGATGCATCGAGCAGAAAAGCAATGATAAAATCTCAAGGAGAAGTTAGCACGACTGTAGCAATGTGTACCAACGGAATAGTATTCAATCACGGCAACGAACAGTATGTGATAGATACGACGGATGAATCAGCCAACCAATGGTTTATTCACCGGTTTTTGAATATGTTCGCGGCATTGAAGATTATACCGGATATAGTGGACGAAGTGATGATAGCTATCAAAACAGATCCTTATCTGAGGACAGTACAAGAAGATATTGAGAAAGGTAGGACCAACCCTGAGTTCACCTTGGACGACGAGAAAGTATTGAAATACAAAGGAAGAATATGTGTACCTGAAACAGAAAGTATGGACATTAGACACCGACTGATGAAAGAAGCCCATACCACCATCTATTCAATACATCCTGGAAGTACAAAAATGTATCATGATCTGAAGAAATTATATTGGTGGAGGGGAATGAAAGCAGATGTAGCTAAGTTCGTGTCTCAATGCCTAAATTGTCAGCAAGTAAAGGCTGAACGACAAAGATCCGTAGGACTGTTGCAGCCATTACCAGAACCAGCATGGAAATGGGACTGCATCACTATGGACTTCGTCACGGGACTACCATTGACTCCTCGAGTAGTTAACGCAGTTTGGGTGATTGTAGATCGTCAGACTAAAACAGTTCGCTTCATACCTATATGACCTTAGTATACACTGGAAAGGTTAGCGAAGCTGTATGTGGATAATATTGTTCGGTTACACGGTGTAGCAGAAAGTATTGTGTCCGATAGAGATCCACGATTTACTTCCAAATTTTGGGAAGGACTACAAAAGGCTATGGGTACAACATTGAAGTTCAGTACTGCATTCCACCCACAGACAGATGGACAGTCCGAGCGTACAATTCAGATTCTAGAAGATATGCTACGAGCATGTGTAATTGATTTCAAGGGATCATGGGATGAAAAGTTACCATTGATCGAGTTCGCTTACAATAACAGCTATCAGGCTACCATACAGATGTCACCTTATGAAGCACTGTATGGCAGGAAGTGTCGAACTCCCTTGTTTTGGAATGAAGTGGGAGAACGTAGCATTGTTGGACCGAAATTTGTTGAAGAGACTCGTCGAGTGGACGACATTATCAAGGAAAGGGTGAGAACAGCTTAGAACCGTTAGAAGCAATATGCAGACACTCGACGAAGAGATCTAGAGTTCGCCGTAGGTGATAAAGTATTTCTGAAGGTATCGCCTATGCGAGGATTGAAGAGGTTTGGACAGAAAGGAAAACTATGTCCAAGATATGTCGGGCCATATGAAATTCTAGCTAAGCGTGGAAAAGTGGCTTATCAGTTAGCACTACCACCATCTATGTCAAGTGTGCATGACATATTTCACATTTCCCTATTGAAGAAGTATGTCAAAGACCCAACGCATGTCTTGACAGTGGATTTGCCAGAATTGACTGATGATTTGACGTTTGAAGTAACACCAATAGAAATCACCAGCCGAAAGGTTCAACGTCTACGCAACCGAGATATCTATTATGTTAAGGTCACTTGGAAAAGTAGAGACATGGAAGAGATTACATGGGAATAAGAGAATGCTATGCGAAAGCAATACCCTTACTTATTTGATTCAGAAGGTACGTACAATTTCGAGGACAAAATTTTTATAAGTTAGGGGGAGTTGTAAGACCCGTGTCAATCTAACCCGGTCTTACCACCTTGAACTAGGTTTACCCATCATGGTCGAGTCAAATGGACCAAGGGCGTGAAGGAGAACGAGATCCCAGGTATCAAATCGACCCAAAAACACTTAAATTAGGGGAAGGGTCGCATATCCAGCTAAGCAGGGTCGGAGGACCTCCCAAAAAAGAAAGTCAGACCCTCGGTTTTGGAGGGAGGGTCGGACAGCTTAAGACCCTAGGGTCGACGGGATCATCGACCCTCCCATCGACCCTCGGTTTCTGCCGAATATAGAAATTAGGAAATTTCTATATTTTTCGATTGTGATTCTTTCCAAATCCCAATGGGACTTATTTTAGGATGTTATAGCCTATTTAAAGGACGTCCCTAAGCCACTTTCACTCCTTTCACAACCCTAATTGAATTGAGAGAAAGAGAGGAGAAGGAAAAGAGGAAGAAGAGAGGCAAGGAAGAGAACCTAGCATAAAGGAGAAGAGTTGCAGAGAAAGATTAATCTTCTCAGGTATGGATACTAATTCCATGAGTATCTACAGACCTTAGGATAGTTATTGGAGAGAGAGAGATCTTGGAAAAACCCAAACCATCCATCCATGGTTAGGTTTTCATGGAAAACCCTAAGAGAATGCATGAAAGCCATCTAGGAGGATGATTCATGGTTTCACACCATGGAATGAGTGTTGAATGGAATGTAGAAGCAAGACATAGGACCCCAAACACGAATGATAGATTAAAAGTGGAAATTGGACCAAAGTGCACTGAGGGTCGCACCCAGGGTCGATAGGCCATCCGACCCTAGGTGTTTCTGACCATCGACCCTCAGCATTCGGGAAGTCCAGAAAGAAGGGAGGGTCGATAGACCCATCGACCCTAGCATCGACCCTCAGTTAATAGAATGGTTTTTAAATCTGGAATTAATTCTAATTAAATTTTATCGACTTTGTTAGGTCTTCTAGCAATATAATAACATTATAAAGGTGATTCTAGAGCTTGGAAAAATATCTTGTAGCAAGCTAAGGTGAGGAACCTTAACTCCAAACTAAATTGGTTAATAATAAACTGTTTTCTATTTCTTGAGTCCAATGCCATGCTTGATTCTATGCGAATATGTTTGTAATGTGCATACAGCATGCCATCCAATATTTCTATTACTTGTTCATGCATATTTACTTTATCGTTTATAACATGATGATGATGATGATGATGATGATGGGAATAGGCATGTGCTTGTATGTGTGTGGTTGATGTGCTTGATGCGAGTGAGTATCAGGGGAGGTGTGATGAGAACGTCAATAAACGTTAACCTTTGGCGGGTCTCAACACTTTAGCTCTATCTCTAACTCAAGTCTTGTGCATTGGCATCGTCGTATCGCCATTACTTTAGCATAACTATTATGTCGTAGAGTATCAGGGGAGGTGGTCTCGGTCCTTGTTGTCTCTGACTCTACCGGGGGGCTTTAGCTCTGTCTCTATGGACATTTTGAGGGATGCTGGGGTGAGGCCTTGGATACACTGTTTGGCATTAGGATTGGTTAGTTGTGAGCCCAGTTTGTAGCCCTCGCCAACAGGGGCTTATGTGTTGGCATGGCACTATATAGCAATAAACGTAACCTTCGTTATATAATGTTCATGATTGGGTGCATGTGAGTTGACAATAAACGTGATATTTGGGTAACGTCACACACTCGTGTATAGAGGCGGAGTCAATAAACGCGACCTTTGGCTACCTCAACCTTTCTATAGCATACTGCAAACTTTAAACCAGACCAAAGATATAAATTGATGTGCATGCATATGTATTGTTGCATTGTTTTGGCTACTCACTAAGCCGTGATGTGTGCTCACCCCTCGACGTCGAATATTTTTAGTTGATGATGCAGGTTATACCGTTGAAGACTATATGAATGCGTCTGCGTACGGGAACGTGGCAGCCATGGAGGTTGAAGCTGAAGCGGATACACACGACTCCTCTTGCGAGTGCAACTCGTGTGTATTTGAGATATTTTATAGGTTTCTTTGTTGGATTTATTAAGACATGTATTTGGTATTTAAATATTTATGTCTCAGTTGAAAATAGAATAATTTGCTATTTAAATATTTATGTTCTCAGTTCATGTTACTATAAGAATTCCGCTATTGTGTATTTACTCTAATTATGATTATGGATGTGTGTAAGTTTAGATAACGCGGGGATAGCCTATTTGAGATCCTGGTTGAACCATTAGTTTATTAGCGGTTCATCACACCATTCTGGTTAGACCAAAATTGGGGTGTGACACCGACCTTGCCTAACTGGGTGTGTGACCCTCCCCCTATTTTTAATATTTTTGGGTCAGTTTAATACCTGGGATTGCGATCTCCTTCACGTAGTTGATCCATTTGGCTCGACCATGATGAGTAGACCTGGTTCAAGGTGGTAACACCGGGTTAGTTTGATATGGGTCTTACAATTTTCATCCCACATGTACCCACCATGAAATAGAGAAAGAGCTAAAGTATTCGGATCAAACACCGCCAACACTTTCCCTGATGGCCAACCCATGCCAATACGTAAGCCCTTATTGGCAAGGGCTTGCAAACTGGGCTCGCAACTAACCAATCCTAATGAGAAACAGTGTATCCAAGGCCTCACCCCAACATCCCTCAATACGTCCGTAGAGATAGAGCTAAGGCCCCCCGATAGAGTCAGAGACCATACGGTTTGAGACCTCCTTCCCTAATGCCCAACGACGTAACAGTTCTGCTAAAGAAATGGCGATACGATGATGTTAGTGGGCAAGACTTGAGTATAGATAGAGCTAGAGTTTGGTAACAAGGTCAAAGACCACCATGCCAGGTCCTCCCCCTGATGCTCCACTCGCATCCAACACACCAACCACACACATACATTCACATGCCTATTCCTAGCATCATCATCATCATCATCATGTTATAAATAAAAGGAATTAAATATGCATGAACAGTAATAGAAGGAATATTGGATGACATTTGAAACGCACATTACAAACATACAAGCATAGAATAAATCATGGGATTGTACTTAACTAAAATAAATAGTTTGCTATTATCCAATTAGTTTAGGTCTTGTTCCCTCACCTATTAGCAATACTCGATCTCCTTCCAAGCCTTGAAATTCTCTTCGAATTGATTTAGCAATCTAAAAGTTATATGACTTTAAGTTAGGGTTCATATGTAACATGTTACAGTAGTCAAAAATTGAAACAGAGAACTGATAGGTGTCTGATTGGTCTTATGGTCTCATACTATATCGACCTTACTACCTACGGTCGATACCCTATGGTCGCATAGGGTGCGACTGTAGCTGCGTTCATATGATTTTTGGATCTTCCCTAATGCCTATGGTCAATCCTCTGGTCATGCTGGTCATGCTATGGTCGATTGTAGCTACGACCTTGAGATTTTTGGTCACAGACTACATGCAATTCGAGTTCTTCCTGGGTTAAATCCTCTACTCTTCAATTGGATTTATTCTAAGATCATCCTATGGCCGTCATTAGTTGTTTCTTATCAACCCTAATCATCAAACTCACTCCTCATGGTTCTCTTTGGGATTTTCTCAAGGAAATTACATGGATCATAATAGATTGATATTGCTTATGTTCCATAGAATTTTTATTCCATAGAGTTTACATCTCTAGAGATTTGATTCATAGCTTTGCTTGTGATAGAGAGCCAATCTCTTTTCAGCAAATTCCTTTCCTTAGCTTTTTCTTCTTTTCCTTCTCTTCCTTCTCTTTCTCTAGGGTTTACTAATGTTCTAGCCAATCTCTTCTCAACAAATTCCTTTCCTTAGCTTTTTCTTCTTCTCCTTTTCTTCCTTCTCTTTCTCTAGGGTTTACTAATGTTCTAAAAGAGTGAAAAATGGCTGATGGATGTCCTTTATATAGAGAAAAACTCTCCATATAGGGTATCTTTCAATTAGAAAGGAAATCCCTTAGTTTAGGAAAGTTTCCAAAACTCAGAGTCTAATATGAGGTCTCACAGTCGATGGCTATGGTCGCAGAACCTGTCGATCGTAGGGTCAAAATCATCGACCGTAGGGTCATTGAATAGTGACCATTGTTTCTTTCCATATGGTCGACCATATCTACCTAGGTATGCGACCCTATGTTTATGGTTTTGGGTGTTGAGTCGATTTTTATACCTGATTTGCCATCTATCTTCACACGCTCGGTCCATTTGGTTCAAGAATGATGGAAAGTCCTGATACGACATGGTTAAATAAAGTTAGCAGTGTACGGGCCTTACAACTCCCTTCCTCTTATATAAATTTCATCCTTGAAATTTGCACATGTCTTCCGAGTTGAATAGGTGAGGATATTGCTTCCGCATAGCATTCTCTTCTTCCCATGTAATTTCTTTCACATTTTGGCTTCTCCAAGTAACATTCACATAGTAGATGTCGCGATTGCGTAGACGTTGCAACTTTTGGCTAGTGATCTCAAAAGGTACTACTTCAAACGTCAAATCTTCAGTCAAATCCTATGGATCCGCTGTTAACACATGTGTTGAATCACTAACATACTTCTTCAATTGTAAGACATGGAATACATCATGCACACTAGACATTGATGGTGATAGTGCTAACTGATATGCTACCTTTCCACGTCTAGCTAGAACTTCATAAGGTCCAATATATTTGAGACACAGCTTTTCCTTCTGTCCGAACCTTTTCAAACCATGCATAGGAGATATTTTCAAAAATACAATATCACCTATGGTGAATTAGAGATCTCTACGTCGATTATCTACATATTGCTTCTGACGGTTCTGAGCCACTTAGACCCTTTCCTTGATAATGTCGATCACTCGACAAGTTTCTTCAACAAACTCTGGTCCAACAATACTCCGTTCTCCAACTTCATTCCAAAATAAAGGAGTTTGACATTTTCTACCATACAGTGCTTCATTGGGCGACAACTGTTATTATAAGTGAACTAAATCAATGGTAACTTCTCATCCCATGATCCTTTGAAATCAATTACGCAAGCTTGGAGCATATCTTCTAAAATCTGAATGGTATGTTCTGACTGTCCATCGGTCTGAGGATGGAATGCAGTACTAAACTTCAACGTTGTACCCATAGCCTTCTGTAATCCTTCCCAAAACTTTGAAGTAAAACGTGGGTCTCCGTCTGACACAATTCTTTCAGGTACACTATGTAATATGACAATATTATCTACATGAAGCTTAGCTAACCTCTCTAGGGTATATTGAGGTCATTTAGCTATGAAACGAGCTGTCTTGGTCAAACGATCTACAATCACTCAGACCACATCAACTACTCTGGGAGTCAATGGTAATCTGGTGACGAAGTCTATAGTAATGCAGTCCCATTTCCATGCTGGTTCTGGCAGTGGCTACAACAATCCTACAGGTCTTTTCCTTTCAGCCTTTACCTACTGATAATTCAAGCATTGAGACACAAGTTTAGCTACATCCAATTTCATTCCTCTCCACCAATATAGTTTCTTCAGATCATGATACATCTTTGTACTTCCAGGATGTACTGAATAAGTGGTGGTGTGGGCTTCCTTCATTAGTTTGTATCTAATATCCAAGTCTTCATTTTTAGGAACACATACTCTCCCTTTGTATCTTATTACTTTCTCAGAATCCAAAGTGAAGTTAGGGTTAGTCCAATCTTTTTCAAGGTCTTCTTGCACTGTTCTCAAATAAGGGTCTGATTTAATAACTGCTCTCACTTCATCTAATAGATCAGGTATGATCTTCAATATAGCAAACATGTTTGAGAATAGATGAATAAACCCTTGGTCAGTTGATTCATTCGGAATATCAATCACGAACTGCTCACTATCGTAATTAAAGACTCTTCTTGTGACACACACTATAGCATTTGCACTAGCTTCTTCTTGGGATTTTATCATAGCTTTCCTGCTTAATGCATCAGTAACTACATTAGCTTTTCCTGGATGATACTGGATATCGCAATCATAATCCTTCAGTAATTCTAGCCATCTTCTCTGTCTCATGTTCAACTCTGTCTAATGTTCAACTCCTTCTGATTAAAATGATGAGTGTGACTCTTATGATCTGATTTAATCTAAAATTTCTCTCCATACAAATAATGTCTCCATATCATGACAGCATGTACCACCGTTGCTAATTCTAAGTCATGAGCGGGATCATTCTTCTCATGTGTCTTCAGTTGTCGTGAGGCATACACCATTACTTGTTCTCTTTGCATAAGCACACATCCCAAACCTAACCCAGACACATCGATGTACAAGGTAAAGGGTTGTCCTGGGATCGAAATAGTCAAGATGGGAGCTAATATCAATCTAGCCTTCAATGTTTGGAAACACTCTTCACATTTATCATTCCAAACAAACTTTTCTCCTTTCTTTGTTAGACTGGTGAGAGGTACAACAATTCTAGAGTAATCTTCCATGAATCGTCGATAATAACCTACTAAACCTAAGAAACTTCTGATTTCGGCAACATTCTTAGGTGCTTCCCATTTTACAATAGCTTCAATCTTGCTGGGACCTATGTTGATTCCTTCAGTAGATACAACATGGCCTAAGAAAGTGACTTCATTCAGTCATAATTCACACTTTATAAATTTAGCGTAAAGCTTCTTTTATTAGTCACTGCAAAGCGGCTTTTAGATTTGTGATATGAGTTTCTTTGTCTGTGGAGTAGATTAGTATATCTTTAATAAATACAATAACTAACATACCCAACATATCATGGAATACCCGATTCATGAGTTCCATAAAAGTTGCGGGTGCATTAGTCAATCCAAAAGACATAACTATAATTTATAATGTCCATATCTGGTTCTGAATGTTATCTTTGGAATATCACCTTCCTTAATCTTCAACTGATGGTATCCTGATTGAAGATCTATTTTAGAGAACACTTTGGCACCTTGCAACTGATCGAACAAGTCATCGATCCAAGGTAATGGGTATCGATTCTTGATTGTAAGCTTATTCAATTCCTGATAATCTATACACAGTCGAACGCTACCGTCCTTCTTTTTCAAGAACAATACTGATGCTCCTCATGGTGATATGCTGGGTTTAATATAGCCCTTGTCCAGTAATTCTTGTAATTGTACCTTCAATTCCATCAGTTCAGTAGGAGCCATTCGATAGGGTGCTTTAGATACTGGTGCGGCTCCGAGTACAAGATGAATAATGAACTCTGTTGCTCGGTCAGGTGGTAGTCCTGGTAGTTTCTTAGGAAATACATCCAAAAATTCACACACAACTTTAATATCCTCCATTTGTGGTGCTTCTTTGGTGAGGTCGACCACGAATACTAGATACCCTATTCCACCTTTCTCGAGGCATTTTCTTATTTTCAATCTCTTACAGTTATTATGGTTCAGACTAAGGATCTTCGAGTTCATGACCCACATCACTTTTGGTCTGTGAAAGCAGAAACACAATACCCTCAGTTTAATCGAAAGAAGGTGGAAGGGGGTAGATGTGTTATGTGAGACCCACAAGCCATGAACCTGGTCTTACCTTACATTCTCATGTCGTGACCGGTCTTCCCATCTTAATCTGCTCAAGTGAACCAATTGTATGAAGAAATCCCAAGATAAGGTAAGCAACGAGTCAAATTTAGTTGGTGTGGTTGACTGTTTAAGATCGTGTGGAAGCAACCAGTCAAAAACTTAAAACCAAAAATTTTTGATCCTATGGTAGTAGTTTTGAGGGGTGTGGTCAATACATGTGGTCGACCACACATGAGACCACACATGAGACTACACATGAGACCACACAACATGTGGTTGCATACTTTTGACATGTGGTTGATTGATTCTACGACCCCACGTGCGACCACACGATGTTGAACTGACTCCGTGTTTAGGAAACTTTCCTAATTTGAGGGGGGCTCTTTCCTAATTAAAGTAGAACTCTATATGGAGGTTTCCCTCTATATAAGGGATGTTCCTTAGTCTCTCTTACTCTTTTAGAACCTAAATTGAAACTCTAAACCTAAAAGGAAAAGAGAGAGAGGAAGAGAAGGAGAAGAAGGCTGAGAGAAAGGTTTTACAAGAGAAGGTTCTAGCTCCCTACAACAAGTGAGGTATGGAACTTATCTCTGTAGATGTAGATTCTATTGAATAAGGTTTTTATTACGGATTGGGGATGTCAAACCAATATGATCAATGTGATCCTTTGAGTAATCTCAAGGATAACCATGAGGGATGGATTAGGGATAATGGTTAATGAAAAACTATAAATAATGGCCATATGATAACCATAGGATGATCCCAAGTGATGAGCCAAGGAATTGACTCAAGAAGAATTCAGATTAAAGATGAAAACTGACCAAACATCATGTGGTTGCAGCCTGTGGTCGACCACAGGGTAACCAGAGGGTCGACCACAGCTATTCGGGAAGTTCCGAAGAAAGGTGAGGTCGCATGGTGTGGTCGCACAAAATTCGACCACAGGGTCCGACCACACAGTGTGTGGTCTCATATATTGCGACCACAGGTTCAACCACACATCTGACCACACAATGATAGGAAGCATATTTTGAGGCTAAACAAGGTTTTTGACTACTGTAATTTGATAAACTTGAACTCTAACTTCAATATATTAATTGTTTAGATTCTCAATAGATTCAAAGTGACTTCCAAAGCTTGAAAGGGGAACAAATATCAATCAAAGGTGAGGGAACAAAACCTAAACTAATTGGATATTAACAAGCTATTTTATTTCATTGTGTCCAATACCATGAACGATTCTATGATTGCTTGCTTGTAATGTGCATCTCACATGTCATCCAATATTATTGTTATATTTTTCTCATGCATATTTATTTCTGTCTATTTACAATATGATGATGATGATGCTAGGGATAGACATGTGATTGTATGTGTATGATTAGTAACTTGATGCGAGTGGAGCATTAGGGGGAGGACGTGACATTGTAGTTCATCCTGGTCACCAAACTCTAGCTCTATCTCTACTCAAGTCTTGTTCATTGACATCGTCGTATCGCCATTACCTTAGCAGAACTATTACATCGTAGGGCATCAGGGGAGGTGGTCTCGGACCATGTAGTCTCTGACTTTTGGGGGGCCTGAGCTCTATCTCTATGGACGTATTGAGGGATGCTGGGGTGAAGCCTTTGATACACTGGATGACATTTATGATTGGTTAGTTGCGAGCCCAGTTTGCAAGCCCTCGCCAGTAGGGGCTTATGTGTTGGTATGGGTAAGGCATCATGGGAAGTGTTATCCGGTGTTTGATCTGGACACTTTAGCTCTATCTCTATTCCATGGTGGGTACATGTGGGTGGCAATGGAGTTTGATCCGTTGGGTGGATTCACACACTCGTGTATAGAGGTGTAGGGGCCTCCAAACCTTTCTATAGCACATTACAAACTTAAAAACCAGACCAAAGATATGAATTGAATGCATGCATATGTTTGTTACATTGTTTTGTTTTCTCACTGAGCTCAAGTTGGAGAGCTAACCCTCGCGTGCAAAATTCTTTTTAGTTTCTGATGTTGCAGGTATTACGGTTGAAGATTATGTCAGCACGCCAATATATGAACAGGTGGCGGCTATGGATGAGCAAGCTGTGGAGAACTATTATGTTTCGTTAAGCGAGCATTTCAACTATGGATACGCTTAGTGTTTAACTTTCATATTTGGATATTTATAATATATATTAAATTATGTTTTGGTTACTTGGAGATAACTGGAATATTAATTATTTATAATGATTAGACCTCAGTTCATTATTAATAAGATTTTTGCTATTTATTTATTTACTCTGATGATTAATGTGGAATGTGTTTGGGTTTAACATGGTTGGTATAGCCTATACGAGATCCTGGTTGAACCGGTGGTTTATTGACGGTTCATCACACCATTCTGATTAGTCCAGAATTGGGATGTGACATGTTAACTTAGCCCATTTAGCCCTGTTTGATGTGGAAAGGGTGTTTCGTGATATGGGCTGGTTTCTAGTGATTCTGTACGAGGCTTGTACTCGCCCAAACTTGGTCAAATAGTTCTACTGTCACCTACAGGTAGAGGGTGACCTAGAGGATGTTGACAGGGGTAGAGAGCTTTGGATCACCAGCTAGGTGAAAGGGGTTTCGATCTCTTTCAATTGTCAGGAGTTGGCTGACCTCCTAGGCATCTCAATTAACGGTCAGTTGGTTTACTGTGCACCTAGGGAGCCACAGTTTCTGTCTACAAAGGTGCGTGTAGAAATAGATAATCAAATTCTTTGGGATGAGAATCCTGCCACCTTTCTTAAAGGTCACCTGTCGGTTTTGAAAAGCCAGGGCGACTTCTGCCGGTGAGACCACACCAGTCCACTATCAGGCTAGGTGTGAAGCGATCTCGTACAAAGTAGTCAACCTGCGTCCATAGCCACGGGTTTACTGTAAGATTATCGAGATAATCTTATTCTCCAGGACGGACACTACGAGATGGTCTCATAGCTGATGCAGTACTTGCTATATTGTATCTGTACTAGGCAGCTAATCTGCCTCCCATATATTATTCTTCAAACCATGCACAGAGCTATGTTGCCTTACTTGAGTGGTAACTTACCCTATGGGTAACTGACCTCCACCCTACTAGCTCGTCTACAGGTGGAACTAGTGGATGAGAGGATCTTTGAGGACAACTTCTCAACTGACCATGATTGGGAGGCCATCAGTAGGATGGGCATGAGAGAGATATAGGTCAGTGATGATGAAGGGAATGCTATGAGACGTCTTCTCACTAGGATAGAGGCAGCAGATGCAGAGGTGGCAGTAGCAGTAGTAGCAGAGGTAGCAGCAGCGGCACATGAGAGTGATGATGAGGAGGATGATGATTGGATGTACATAGATGTGGATGCCATCCCTCCCCCATCACCATAGCATTCTACTGGAGCTGGATTTTCTCAGGCTTCTCATTTAGCTGGCCCTTCACGCCCACCACCAGATGACATGATGGGGCTGTTACGTGAGATTCGGGAGGCTCAGCGCATGACTGATTGGAGAGTAGGAGAGCTTCTAGAAGCCTAACTCTCTACAGACTAGCGGGTAGCAGATCTGATAGCTAGTCTCCGTGTGACTCAGACTCAGGTGGCCTGGTTCATGAGAGTATATGCCGAGGACTATGATAGAGATCGTGAGGCACCTCTTCCTCCAGTACCTCCAGCTCCATGATATCATTTATTTCTTTTTCTCATTTATTTTACAGAGTAACTGTCTGGATTTGTGGACCATACTCTGATTTGGATGTATCTTGTCTTACTCCCATTTGGATATATATATATATATATATATATATATATATATATATATATATATATATATATATATATATATATATATATATATATATAATTGGTTTCCCATTTACCTATGTGCATTATTCTCTTTCTTAGTTTATGTCTCATACAACACAGGTGCTTATGGTGTGTTCTTAATACAGCTTTTAATTTTATCCTAACTCAGTTCATGACTCATGTGGAAGTAGTTAGGTCAATGGGTAGAACCTGAGATGCTCTGATACCAAATTGTTACACCCTAATTCTGGTTTAACAGAAATGGTGTGATGAACCACCAATAAACCAACGGTTCAACCAAGACCTCGTATACGTCATATCCACCATATCAAACCACACACACATTCCACATTAATAATCAGAGATAATAAACAAATAAGCAGAAGTCTAATAGACAATGAACTGAGTATCTAACAATAATGATAAATAATTAATTCGATTATCTCCAAAACTCAAGACAAAAAAATAAATAATCCATTACATGTTTCATTAATCAAATATAGCTAAACTAATCAAATATGCACTGGTTGCACTTGCATGATGAATCATGCGCATCTTCAAACCGCTTCTATGTCCATGGCGGCAACGTGTCCATACGTCGGTGCATTCATATAATTTTCAATAGTAGGACCTGCATCATCAACTAAAAATATTCGAGTTGAAAGGATGAGCACACATCACGGCTCAGTGAACAAACAAAACAATCCAACAAACATATGCATGCATTCAATCCATATCTTTGGTCTGGTTTTTAAGTTTGTAATGTGCTATAGAAAGGTTTGGTGGCCTCCGCACCTCTATATACGAGTGTGTGTATCCCCCCAATGGATCAAACACCATTACCATCCCACATGCACCCACCATGGAATAGAGATAGAGCTAAAGTGTTCGGATCAAACACCGCCAACACTTCCCCTGATGCCCTACCCATACCAACACGTAAACCCCTATTGGCGAGGCTGGGCTCACAAACTGGGCTCGCAACTAACCAATCCTAATGTCAAATAGTGTATCCAAGGCCTTACCCCAGCATCCCTCAATATGTCCATAGAGATAGAGCTAAGGCCCCCCGACAGAGTCAGAGACCACACGGTCTGAGACCACCTCCCTTGATGCCCTACGACATAATAGTTCTGCTAAGGTAATGGTGATACGACGATGTTAGTGGGCAAGACTTGAGTAGAGATAGAGCTAGAGTCTGGTGACGAGGTCAAAGACCACAATGCCATGTCCTCCCCCTGATGCTCCACTCACATCCAACACACCAACCACACACATACATTCACATGCCTATTCCTAGCATCATCAACATCATCATCATCATCATCATCATGTTATAAATAAATGGAATTAAATACGCATGAACAGTAATAGTAGGAATATTGGATGACATGTGAAATGCACATTACATACATATAAGCATAGAATCAATCATGACATTGGACTCAATAAAAATAAACAGTTTGTTATTATCCAATTAGTTTAGGTCTTGTTCCCTCACCTGTCAGCAATACTCGATCTCCTTCCAAGCCTTAATTTTCTCTTTGAATTGATTTAACAACCTAAAAGATATATGAATTTAAGTTAGGGTTCATAAGTAACATGTTACAGTAGTCAAAAATCAAAACAGAGCATTGATAGGTGTCTGATTGGTCCTATGGTCTCATATTGTATCGGCCTTACTGCCCACGGTCGATACCCTATGGTCGCATATGGTGCTACTGTAGCTGTGACCATATGGTTTCTGGATCTTCTCGAATGCCTATAGTCGATCCTCTGGTCATGCTGGTCATGCTATGGTCGATTGTAGCTGTGGCCTTGAGATTTCTAGTCACAGACTACATGCAATTCGAGTTCTTCCTGGGTCAAATCCTCTATTCTTCAATTAGATTTATTCTAAGATCATCTTATGGTCATCATTAGTAGTTTCTTCTCAACCCTAATCATCAAACTCACTCCTCATGGTTCTCCTTGGGATTTTCTCAAGGAAATTACATGGATCATAATAGATTGATATTGCTTATGTTCCATAGAAGCCTTATTCCTTAAAGTTTACATCTCTAGAGATTTGATTCATACCTTTGCCTGTGATAGAGAGCCAATCTCTTCTCAACAAATTACTTTCCTTAGCATTTTCTTATTCTCTTTCTCTTCCTTTTATTTCTCTAGGGTTTACTAATGTTCTAGCCAATCGCTTCTCAGCAAATTCCTTTCCTTAGCTTTTTCTTCTTCTCCTTCTCTTCCTTCTCTCTCTCTAGGGTTTACTAATGTTCTAAAAGAGTGAAAAAGGGCTGAGGGATGTCCTTTATATAGAGAAAAACTCTCCATATAGAGTTTTCTTTCAATTAGGAAAGAAATCCCTTAGTTTAGGAAAGTTTTCAAAACTCAGAGTCGGATCTGGGGTCTCACGATCGATGGCTATGGTCGTAGAACCCGTCGACCTTAGGGTCAAAATCATCGATCGTAGGTTCATTAATCAGTGACCATTGTTTCTTTCCATATAGTCACCGTACCTACCCTGGTATGTGACCATATGTATACAGTTTTGGGTGTTGAGTCGATTTTTATACCAGGTTTGTGATCTATCTTCACACGCTCAGTGCACTTGGTCCAAGAATGATGGAAAAACCTGGCACGACACGGTTAAGCCGAGTTAGTGGAGTGCGGGTCTTACAATGACACTCTCAACCACCTATACCACCTTCTCCCTCTTAGGGAATAACAAGAATTACTGTAATGAGCCGGTAAAACCGTAGAGGTGGTGGCATAACCAACCACCATTTTCATCACATCACTCACAAAAGCGTTCGAGGCCTATCCGGAGGCTCGTGTCAGCTGACCCTGCTGTCGGGATTCCTCGGCCGGCTTCCCTATAAGTTGGGGAAGCCTAGCCGGTTGACTTTTGCCAGAGGTACATGCCCCTGGACACCTTTGCTGCCTCAGAACAGAAAGTCATGTACGAAAATAGGTAGTATTTCAAACCTATTTCTTATGTACATCTATTGTTGCCTCCCCACCCAACGTATGGTCAAAAGTGGTTTCGTTAGCTATATGTATTGTGTTGCTTGTACTAACATTGTGGCATGAATTGTTTTCAGATTTTTTCTGCCTCACGAGCATACGAAAATGCCACCACAACAAAATACACGCCTACGACATCTACCCTTAAGCCCTCATGTGGGGGACATGGATAGTGCAGGTGAGGAATCTTCCTCATCCTCGCACCCACCACCTCCACCACCCCGCCTCTAGTGTAGGATCCCCCATCGGCACCTGAGGTGTTGACAGTGGTAGATATGACAGCAGTAATGGGGGGCTTATAAGGGACCTAAAAAGGCAATAGAAGGAGTTTATGGAGGAGCAATAGAGAGTCACCGTTGCTAGGGTGGCATAAGAGTAGTGAAACAACCAAAGAGACCAGCAACAGTTCATGGCTAACTTGGCAGCGGCTTTAAGAGGGTGACCAGTACCATTGGCACCTTTCGGGGGTCCTAGAGCACCACTTACAGGTGGTCAGGTTGTAGTTGATGGAGTACCACCACCTCCCCCTCCACCACTGCCTTCCCCGCTTAGAGATGTGCCCATCCTTCCGGTTTAGATGCACTTTGCCATGGCAGGAATACCAGCATGAGCCCCTTTGTATAGTTCAAAGGTAATGAGTAATTTCTAGATGATGAAGCCAATAAAATTTATTAGGGTTGGCACAAACCCTATGAAGCCTGCTCTCTGGATACGAGCAATGGAGAAGACCATGGAGACCAAAAGCTAATGTGTGCCACATTCTAGTTGGAAGAGGTGCCTTATGATTGGTGGAAGGGGATGCAACCCACCCTATAAAAGAGACATGGGGAGATTACATGGCAAATATCTAAGGAGGCATTATTTAAGCATTTCTTTCCCCAAGCCTTAAAGGATAGGAAGGAGGTGGAATATTTATATCACACCCAGGGGGCTATAATTGTGGAGAACAATAAGTAGAAATGTGAAAAAAAACTATACTACTTTGCCCCTATTCCATAAAGAAGGAAGAGCTAAAATTGAGGAGGTTTATACAAGGATTAAGGGGGGGGAGTTCAAAGTGGTGGTAGATTCCATGAGACTTACTGAGTACAGCGATGTCGTTCATCTGACAAAGTCGACAAAAGAAGGGTACAAATAGAGCTAGTAGAGTCAAAAGAGGACGGTTAGTTTCACAGATAGCTGTCCTACTAACAGACCATTCAGAGGGTCGTATCCTAGCTCTTCTGCCACTGCCTCCTCTGCTCCCTTAGTGGCCAGATCAGCTACCAGCAATCCAGCACCTATCCAGGCTTGGCCAATAGCTTCAATACTGAGAGCCATTCATCTTAGAGCTACTACTTCTAGTGCATAGTTGGTGCCCTATGGATCATGCTACACTTATGGCAAGATGGGGCACTTTGTCAAGGAATGCCCAACTGTGCACCAGAAACAACCACTACAGGCAACGGGCAAGGTGTTTACTATGACAGCAGATGATGTTGACAGTTCTTAGGGAGTAGTAATAGGTATTTTTAAAATTTTAATAAATTACTTTACTTCATGTTATGTCATGACACTTAAACATAACTGTGTAGGTATGCTTTCCATTTTTGGAATCCTTGCATGAGTATTATTTAATTCCAGGTTGACCCATTCATTTGTGTCCCCTGCTTTTGCAGAGAAATTGGATGTATTACCTAGAAGGATGAACCATACACTGGCGGTGCATACGCTAATGGGCCAACAAGTGGAGTTAGACACCTATTACGGACTGTACCAAGTGTAGGTGGATAATAAAATAATGGAGGCGAACCTCATCAAGTTAGGGATATCAGATTTTGACGTCATCTTGGGCATGTATTGGCTGTTTCAGCATCAAGCCAATGTCTTATGCACCATGCGTTAGATCTTATTGCACCCCACCGATGGAGAGGTACATGTGTTTAGGGTGACAAGACTAGGAAACAGAGAAAACTGTTCTTATCAGCCCTTTAAGCCTCTAAGCTACTACAGCAGGGTTGTGAGAGTTATTTGGTGTCAGTGTTGGACACTGAGGTTGAGACATCACGTTTAGAGGACTTGCCAGTGGTAAATGAATTCTCAGATGTGTTCCTGGAGGAGTTTCCCCGTTTATTGCCAGATAGGTGGACGTAGTTTGTGATAGACCTACTCCCAGGATCAGCTCCAACCTCTAAGGATACTTATAGGATGGCCCCAACCTAGCTAAAGGAGTTAAAGTCTCAACTTCAGGATAGAAGAAAAAGGGTAGAAGTTTTCGTTTGTGAATTGACTACAAGGAGTTGAAATAAGCTCACCATCAAGAACCAGTATCCCTTGCCCAGGATCAACGACATCAATCAATTTGACGGTACATGACTATTTCCAAGATAGATCTTTTTATTGGGCCTCTTTTTCTCTCCTCGAGCCCTATAAATAGTGGGCTGGAACCCTCATTTGGGGTTTTAGCCATTTGGTGGATTGGGAGAGAGTTGTCATTGGAGCTTTGGTGAATGCTTAGAGGAACTCAAGAAGCAAGCTTCCTTGGACTTTTCCTTTCCTTTAAGGTTAGCCCATTCACTTTTTCCTTAGTGTGTATACGAATGCCACCATTTATGGTGGTTGTTGGCCACCATTAATGGTGGGCACTAAACCTTATAAGGTGGTTTAGGTTACCCAGACCTCTAGTGGAGGTGTTTGCTTTTAAAACCTTACCAAGGTTGGGAAACATGTTTCCCACCATGAACTTGGTGTTGGATGGAGTTGGAGAAGCAAACCCAAGCTTCCCACTTCATCATTCCCGTTGAGTTTGGTTTCTCATACTCAATTGGAGGACCCAAGCCTATAGATGGGGCTATGTCCTTGCCCCTGGCTCCAGTTAATGACCTATGGGAGTCTAGGTAGCAGATAGAGCCCGTGGGACTCTCATCCCCCGTCAGACCATGTATTTAGAACTAATTTGGCTGCGCTCAACCAGCGGACTAGCCGGTGGCACATACTGCCAGATAGCAACCACTAGCTTAACTCATGGGGCCGCCTGACCATGGGGCTGGATAAGACCTTAAGCCTTAGAGCCAACGGCATACTAGAGCCGGTGGATTGTTTCGTTAACTTGTTTTGCCAGCTTATTCATAGAAAGCATTAAGGCTTTGCTGGCAGATAGAACCAGTGGCACCTACTACCGGGGGCTCTTATCTGCCGCCTTGGCTACTATTGGCCTATTGACTATTCTATTCCTTCGGGAACAACCGTAAGGTTCTCAACTTATTTGGGGACCTGCATTAGGATATTTAAAACATGTCCTAGCTGGTGTATAAGCTATCTAACAAATGTATTAATACATATACACTTGAATAGGTAAATTGACATGGGTAATTGGCGAAGTCTATTGCCAGCTTCAAGTTTCTACAGCACTCTTGCTACAGGTGAGGGGACAGGCCATAGTAACTAGGGCATTATCATAATTTGGTTGTGTTTGAGATATAACATGTCATCCAATATTGTTATACTTACTCATGCATTTGCATAATAACAACTATGTATGTTTGAAGTGGTGGATGTGAGTGGTTTCGTTTATGTGGGTTGCGGGTACCAAAGGGATCGGTGACACATGACCACATAAACACTACTTTGCATAGCTAGCATCCTAGTGGGGACATGGTGGCCTAAAGGGGACTAGGGACCTAGGGTCTCTACTGGGGTACAATCCCATTCACTTTATGTATGCACATGTTAGACATAGGTGGTTGCATTACCTGTGTTTTTGAATCCTTGCCAATAAGGGGTTATTTATTTGCATAGGCTCATGATACAACGAATGTACTGTGCAATGGGAAAATCAGATTGGCCTGAGGTCATTGATGCCATGACGGAGTCTATACTTGGGAGGTGCAAGCCCTTAATCTAGGATCTATGGGGGGTTCACTTGTAGAAGTAATCTAGTGATCTAGGATCATGTACCTTGCTTCTACCTTTTCCTGGTGCATAAGAGTTGGATGCCATTGACCGTGGGTTGGGCCGGAAGCTATGGTTGAATCTCAGTATGGCACCTTCAGAATCAAATAACGAATGACTTAAATAATTGAACTGCATTATCATTCATTGTGAGCATGTTGATACCTATTTTTTCACTGAACTGTTTACTCTAGAAGGAATGTCTGGTTGAGATGAGGAAGGCGATTTTTGATGTATAGGGTCTTGCCAGCTTGATTACCATGTTTCCTGTCAGCGATCAACGACTGTCGACAATTGGGACAGGATCGTCAGTATGGTGGATTGGTTACAGTAAAGTGGCTGGTGTGCCAAGGTTGCTATCTGAGATGTAGCATGTGGATGGATCTTGGAAGGTCTCAATGAATTGATTTAATGGTTTTTGAAATGGATTTAACCTATCTGGGATTTCACCAAATGGTTTCAGCTTAGCGACGTTAGGAGGGAGTGCTCTACTTTCGACAGGGATTGATAACCCTAATGTTAACCTAGAAAATCATTCTAGGGTTTCTAGGTTTTCGGTTGAGGAGGCATTGACCTCAATTGGTTTTAGGGTTTCAAGGATTTTTGCATTAGGGTTGAAGACGGTCGGTGGGGGGACTGTGGTGGTTGATGGAGATAGTCGAAGGGCAGATGGCCTGTCGGTGATTGTGTAATCCTCCACCTATCAGTTAACTTTGGTTAGAGATCCTTTATTTGGTGGTTTATAAGTGAAAGTCTGGATGCAAAACTAATTCAACTAGACATGTCAGACTTTGACATAATTTTGGGTGTGGACTAGTTATCTCTACACAAGGCAAGTCTCCAATTTGCAGAGAAGAAATTGTTTGATGAAGGTGACGGGAAGATGTTTGAATTTATTGGGGACAAGAAGCCTAAGAAAAGGAAACTATTCCTCTTTGCACTTAAGACAGTTAGGTGCTTACAAAAAGGTTCAATAGGATTCTTGGTATCTGTCTTAGATGTCACTGTAGATAGACCTCGGTTAGAAGATCTAGAAGTGGTAAAGGAGTTTCTCGATGTTTTTCCTAAAGACTTACCAGGATTACCGCTTGATCGAGTAACATAATTTTTGATTGATCTACTACCAGGATTAGCACCTGTGTCTAAGGCTCCTTATCGAATGACACATACCAAATTGAAGGAATTGAAGGTGTAGTTACAAGAACTACTAGACAAGGGTTTTATCAGACCCATCATCTCCTCATGGGGGTGCACCAGTGTTGTTAGTGAAGAAAAATAGGTGCTTTAGTGCATATATTACCGTGATTAAACAAGCATACTATCAGGAACCGGTATCTGTTATCCTATATAGATGATTTGTTTGATCAGCTACAAGCTACTACAATGTTCTTAAAGATTGTCTTAGACCAGGGTACCATCAGTTGAAGATCAAGGAGAGTGACATACCTAAGACAACTTTTTGGACTAGATATGGACTTATGAGTACCTAGTCATGTCATTTGAATTAACCAATGCTCCTATCATTCATGAAACTCAGGAATCGAGAGTTTCATGATATATTAGACACCTCAGTCATAGTTTTCATTGATGATATTCTAATCTACTCTCGGAATGAAGAGGAACATAAGGTGCATTTGTGTCAAGCATTGTAGAGACTAAGAGACAAGACAGTCTATGCCAAGTTTAAGAAGTGTGACTTCTGGATGAACGAAGTGGCATTCCTACGTTATGTAGTATCAGCAGAAGCAATTAAAGTGGATCTCAGTAAGATTGATGCTATCATAAATTGGGAAGCACCAAAGACGGTTACTGAGATTCTCTATTTCTTGAGTTTAACCGACTACTACCAAAGGTTCGTAGAGGACTACTCCAAGATCATTGTACCTCTGACAAAGTTAACAAAGTGATGGGGAAAGTTTATTTGGTATGACCAATGTAAGAAGTTTTAAAACTTCGAAGGATAGATTGGTCTCAGCTCCCATACTAACCATTCCAATGTCCAATGAATATTTCACTTTGTATACCGATGATTCTAAGCTAGGCTTGGGATGTGTGCTCATGCAAGGAGACTAAGTCATAGCTTATCCCTCATGACAATTAAAGAAACATGAGGAGAACTACCCCACTCACGACTTGGAGCTAGCAACAATTGTTTTTGCTCTTAAGGCATGGAGACATTACTTATATGGTGAGAAGTTTCAAATCAAGTCTGACCATAAAAGTCTTACCTACTTGTTTACTCAGAAGGGCTTAAACATGAGATAACAAAGGTGGGTTGAATTATTAAAGGATTATGGTTGTGAGATTTCATACTACCCAAGCAAGGTCAATGTTGTAGCCGACGCCTTAAGTAGAAACAGTCTAACTAGACCAGAGGAAGGGAACAAACCTGGTTCAGTACATATAGCACAAACTAGCACTCATAAGAAGACACAAAAGAAACTTGATGTGTCAGAAGGATCCCTAGGAAGCAAGGTGATTTGTGAACTTGAAAGTTTGTTTGTAACTTTATAGATAAAAGCAGAGCTAGTTATAGAACTAGTAAGAGAGTTACCGTCAAACCCTTACTTTAGAACACTGAAAGAAGATCTACAAAAAGGGAGACTAGACCCTGATTTCACTTTAAATGATGGTGCACTCAGATTTTGAGGAAGACTCAGTATTCCTACAACAACTAAAGATATTAAAGAAAGGATCTTGTGGGAAGCCTACAATGCTCCCTATTTAGCTCATCCAGGAAGTACAAAAATGTACCATGACTTAAAGAAAACCGTATGGTGGAGAGGAATGAAAGCAGATGTAGCAAGCTTTGTACACAAGTATTTAACCTACCAGTAAGTGAAAGCAATCAGACAAAAACCCTCTGGATTACTTTAACCACTACCGGTACCCGAATGGAAATGGGACGGTATTACCATGGATTTCGGCACCGGCCTACCTTTGATACCTAGAGCAATGGATGTTGTTTGGGTAATTATTGATTGGCTCACAAAAACATAGAGGTTTATAGCAATAAGGCCTTAATATACCATGGATAGACTAGCTAAACTATACATGAATCAAATTGTTTGTCTGTATGGCGTACCGTAAAGCATAGTGTTAGATAGAGACCCTAGGTTCACCTCTAAATTTTGGGAAGGTCTACAACATGCAATGGGTACTGAACTAAAATTTAGTACAACTTTTCATCCTAAGACTGACAGTCAGTCAGAAAGAACAATTCAGATCTTAGAAGGTATGCACCGTGCTTATGTCATTGACTTTAAAGGAGCTTGGGACGAGAAGTTACCCTTGATAGAGTTCGCCCACAACAACAGCTATCAAGCTAGTATTGGCATGGCTCTATATAAAGCCTTATATGGAAGGATATGTTGAACTCCCATGTATTGGGAAGAAGTCAGTGAGAGAAAAATTATCGGACCAGACTTCGTCCAAGAAACTTATTAGGAAGTCGACCTAATTAGAGAGAGGATTAAAGTAGCACAAACACATTAGAAGATCTATTCTGATGTTAAAAGGAAGGACTTCGAATTCGTTGTGGGAGATAAGATGTTCTTAAAGATTTTACCTTTGAGAGGATTGAAACGCTTCGGCAGGAAAGGGAAGCTAAGTCCTAGATATGTGGGACCATAAGAAATCATCAAGAGATGTGGAGAAGTGGCATACCAGTTAGCATTGTCACCATCCCTATCAAGTGTACATGATGTATTTCACATATCTATGCTAAATAAATACGTCTTAGATCCATCTCACATATTGGAGGCAGATCCTTCACAGTTAAATGAAGACTTGACATTCGAACTCAAGCCTCAGGTAATTTTGGATAGAAAGGTTCAGCATCTAAGGAATTGAAATGTCCATTATGTTAAGGTGATGTGGAAGAACCAGCACGGAGAGGACCTATCTTGGGAAGGGGAAGATTCAATGAAAAAGAAATATCCACATTTATTTGATCCTCCAGGTAAGTAGAAATTTCAGGGACAAAATTCTTGTAAAGGAGAGTTGTAAAACCCGTACTCAGAAAACCCAGCTTAACTCAGATTTTCTTACCGTGCCAGGGTTTTCCATCACTGACAAACCTGGTCTAATTTTGACCTGAAGACTCAAACCAGGTATGAGATATTTTAATAAAAATATAAAATTTTGTGTTTTAGTGAAGATAAATAGGCTACCAGTTACTACTGCCAAGCGGAGGATCCCAGATCTGTTACACTCGTATCCTACTATGGGAAAGACCAGAAAGCCTACCCGTGAATGAGACAGTCAAAACTCCATTGTAAGACCTGAGTGGAATATTCCCTAGACCTAGGGATCAATCCAATGGGTCTTGTTGCTATTGAAACTGGGTTGGTTGATGTGTGATGCCACCTGCAAGAAAGAGAAGGGATTATCGAAAGATGGGCCATGCAGCCCAATGTCCACTCTGACGGTCAAGTCAGTAATCAAAGCATAGTCAGGAGCTTACAAGGAAGACATAAGCTCCAGTGAGGGTGTGAAGGCCTAAGTATTCTTCAAGCAAGGAATGGGGTGAAAGTTAAAGATCAGATCTTGTTACTTGTGAGCTTCAAGTGGTTATATGGAAGTCACACTTACTGTTGGAGTAGAGCATGTCTCCTAGTCATGTCTCCTAGTAGTAGAGTCATGTGAGGAGTATAACTCTTTTGTGATCCTTATTTATTTATGCCATTTCACCATCGGATGATGATCCTATGATCGGGACAAGTCGCCACCTATGACTTGTTTGGTAATCATCGGTTATCCATTCACTAGGGAGTCCCTCATAAATAGGCCTCGCCAAGTCGTGTTATAATAGGAGTGTAACTCCATCCTGTAGTGCCATTCTAGAGACCTAGGTCATGCCGACTTGCTTGTCCTTCCTCTCTTTATACTGTAGCTTCCTGAGAGCGACACTTGCCTCGACACGCATCATTCTCCCAACATGACACGCGGGTAGCCATGTGTTAACCTCTGATTGGTCTGCAAGATGTGGTATCAAGAGTAGCCCCTTGCTTCTATGGACTCAGGGAGTTCGAAGGAGCAATCCCAGTATCCATTGCTCATCACGCGCTTGTCTTCTATACACCTAGTTGCATTGTTTGTCAAAGTCCCGCTTCTCAAGTCGCAATCCATGCCGAGTTGGAGAATGCCCCGACCTACGATGCCGCATGTCCCATTAGGGTCTAATGCATAAGTTGGCTAATCATGCTACCTTTATGTCATGCCTAGTACCAACTCCAAATGCCGCTACTTGGAAGGAGTATCAAGCCGCGAGGACCCGAGTGAAACCAATGTTTATGGTATCGGGACCGAAGAACTGTAACGATTTCTTTTGGAAACCCAAGAGTCTTTTGGGAAACCTAGGATATTTTTGAAAATTCAGCTGTCCACGATCCCATGATGACTTGACTGCTGTGGATTTGGAGCGTTTGCAGCTAGGGAGTCGCCAAGTGTCAAGATAATCACTCGAATCACACAATGATTTCCCCCGCCTTACTCTGTCGAGGTAATTGTGTAGATTTGTCTCCACCTTTCAAAACATGGCATTAAATACCAGAGGGGAGATTCAAAAGTTCATCTTCAATCGGTGAGCATAGACGTTCCATCTCCCTTGACGGAGGCAGCGGCGAGTAGTGACTCGACATCTCTTGCCATCATTGCGCTCATATTCCCAAGCGTTCCAATTGGAGGAGGAATATAAAGCCTCAACAAAGCTCCATTCAACCACTTTTGCATTTCTGGGGTTCAAGCACTCGAACTAAAGAAGAATCTCCTGTGCTTTCTTCTTCTCCATTCGTCTTCTCCATTTGGCGTCTGCAATTTTCAACGAAAGTAAGTTTTTTCATTTCTCTTTTTATTTCTTTTCATCATATTTTATTCTTTTATGTGAGTATGAGTTGTCAGTTCTCCCATTTGTTTGACCGCCCTAGGACTATTTATTCTGACCCTACTCTCCCTCTTTTCGGTTAGTCAGAAGAAGAGTACAGAGCCTTCGGCTTCGCAAGTGCCTGGGAACTGTCAAATCTATCCATTGCTGTAGCAGTTTTAACCAGTCCAGCCATCCATCTAGCCCACATAGCAATACCACTGCAAGACCCGTACCGATCTAACAGGTCTTACCACCTTGTACCAGGTCTACCTATCATGGTCGAACCACACGGATCATGTGCGTGAAGGAAATCACAAAACCAGGTATGATATTGACCCAAAAATAGTAAAATGGAGGGTAGGGTCACATGCGAAAATAGGTAGGATCGACCCCACCTCAGCAGGGTCCAACCCATGACTTTTGAGTCCAAGGGTCGGATGACTTGAGACCCTAGGGTCGACGGATTCTGCGACCCTAGGCAAACTGACAGAAACCAGAAATTAGGAAACTTTCTTAATTTAAAGGGAACCTTTCCTAAACTCGTTGGGACGTATTTTGGGAGGTTTTCCTCTATAAATAGAACGTCCCCTTAGGCCCTTTTACTCTTTTTGAAACCCTAATTGAAAGTGAGAGAAGAGAAGAGAAGGAAGAGAAGGAAAGTTGGAGAAGAAGGCTAAGGAGAAGGGTTTCAGAGGAATCTCTGAATTCAGCAAGACTAAGGTATGAAAACATTCTCCATAAATTGTGTAAGATCCTAGAATAGTATATAAAGAGGGTAGGATCTAGGAGAAACCCAAATCATCCATCCATGGTAAGATTTCAATGGAATCCATGGAGGGAATCATGGAAAACAATGTAAAGGAAGTAACTTGGAGTTTTAAGCCATAGAACAATCATAGAATGGACCATGAAAGTAAGCCAAATGATCCAAACACGAGAGAGTGGACTGTAGGATGAAAAGTCTACTCAATTTACATCTGGTCGCACTTAGGGTAGACTTGTAACCGACCCTATCAGACCACAGGATCGACCCCTAGCTCTCGGGAAGCCCAGGGAAGCTACGGTCGCACCTAGGGTCGATGGATAACCGACCCTATACCCTGGGGTCTCACATCCTGCGACCCATCCTGCGACCCATCTTGCGACCCTAGCTTTACAGTAAGCCTAAAACTATCGTAATGAATTCTAATTAAAATCTATTGACTTGTTAGGTTTTTTTATTGATATAAAGGTGATTCTAAAGGCTTGAAAGAGGATCTACACTCAATCAAAGGTGAGGGAACAAGACCTAAACTAATTGGCTAAAATAAACTGTTTTATTTTATTGAGTTCAACACTGTGAATGATTCCATGCTTGTATGCGTGTAATGTGCATTTAACATGTCATCCAATATTTCTATTATTACTTTTCATGCATATTTACTTCGTTGTTTATAACATGATGATGATGATGATGATAGGAATAGGCATGTGAATGTTTGTGTTTGGTTAGGGTACTCGATGCGGGTAGGGGATGGTGCAACCGGTACTTCAATGCTGTTTTCATTGGGTATATTGTGCCGTAGCTCTACTCAAGTCTTGTCCACTAAGTGAATGTTGGTGTACTTGATGTAGATAGGGGATGGTGCAACTGGTACTGCAATGCCGTTTTCATTGGGTATATTGTACCATAGCTCTATTCAAGTCTTGTCCACTGACATTGTTGTATCACCATTACCTTAGCAGAACTATTACGTCGTAGGACATCAAGGGAGGTGGTCTCGGACCGTGTAGTTTTCGACTCTGTCGGGGGGCATTAGCTCTATCTCTATGGATGTTTTGAGGGATGCTGTGGTGAGGCGTTAGATACGTTGTTTGACATTATGATTGGTTATTTGCGAACCCAGTTTGCAAGCCCTCGCCAATAGGGGCTTACGTGTTGGTATGGGCAGCCGGTATAGCAATGCCATTTTCATTGGGTGTATACTTGTCCATGATGGGTGCATGTGGGATGGCAAAGTCGGTATTCATTGGGCGGCTCCACACACTCGTGTATAGAGGTGAGGCGGCCTCCAAACCTTTCTATAGCACAATGTAAACTTATATACCAGACCACAGTTTTGAATTGAATGCATGCATATGGTTGTTACATTGTTTTGTTCGCTTACTGAGCCATGATGTGTGTTCACCCTTTTGAATTTGAATATTTTTAGTTGATGATGTATCACACCCCAATTCTGCACTATTCAGAATGGTGTGATGAACCGCTAACAAACCAACGGTTCACCCAGGATCTCGAGTAGGCTATATCCATTTTATCTAATCCCCATACATCCACATTCATAATCAGAGTAAATATACAATAGCGAAAGTCTTATAATAAAATGAACTGAGAATCTACTGTGATATTAATATGTAAATCGCAAATTATTCTGTATCAACTAAGACATAAATAAATATCAAATACATGTCCTTAATAAATCCAAATAAAGAAAACTAGAAAAATAACTAATCGAATACACATGAGTTGCACTCGCAAGAGGAGTCATGCGTATCCTCTACATCTTCAGCTTCAATCGCCGCCACATGTCAATACACAGGAGCATCAATATAATCTGCAACAGTGGTACCTGCATCATCAACTAAATATATTCGACGTCGAGAGGGTGAGCACACATCATGGCTCAGTGAGCAAACAAAACAATGCAACAATACATATGCATGCGATTCAATTCATATCTTTGGTCTGGTTTTACGTTTGCACTGTGCTATAGAAAGGATAGGAGGCCGCCACACCTCTATGCACGAGAGTGTGGATACGCCCGATGAACCTCTCACCGTCGTCCACAACACCCACAATGAACATTGTACAACGAAGGTCATGTTTATCGATGCATAACTCCATACTAACAAATACCCCTGATGGCTAGGGCTGAAAATAGGGCTTGCTACTAACCAATCCTAATGTCAAACAGTGTATCCAAGGCCTTACCCCAGCATCCATCAGAGCACCCGTAGAGATAGAGCTAAGGCCCCCCGGTAGAATATAGGACTCAAAGACCGAGACCCTCCTTGATGCCCTACGTCGCAATAGTTCTGCTAAGGTAATGGCGATACGACGATGCTAATGTACAAGACTTGAGTTAGAGATAGAGCTAAAGTGCCCGGATCAAACACCGCATAACACTTCCCCTGATGCCCTACTCGCATCAAGCACACTAACCACACACAAACATTTACATGCCTATTTCTAGCATCAATCATCATCATCATGTTATAAGTAAATAAAATTAAATATGCATGAACAATAATAGCAGAAATATTGGATGTCATGTTGAATGCACATTACAAGCATATTCGCGTAGAATCAAGAATGGCACCAGACTCAAATTTTTTTATTTATTATTAACCAGTTAATGTAGGTCTTGTTTCTTCACCTTAGCTTGCTAGTAGATCCTCTTTCAAGCCTTAAGAATCACCTTTATATTGATATTATATTGCTAGAAGACCTAACAAAGTCGATAGAATTTAATTAGATTTAATTCCAATTTCTAACTTGTTGTTATCTATAGGGTCGCAGGATGGGTCGCAGGTAGGGTAGCAGTATACTATGACCCCCTGTAACAGGGTCGATATCAGGTTCGATGGGTTTATCGACCATATGTGCGACCACCTCAGGTTTTGGTCGATATTCTCATGTTTTGATCCATTCTTCATTGTTTAACTCCTATGGCTTCTTCCATAGTCCATTCCACATACTTTCTATGGATTAGAACTTCTCTTCACCCAATATATAGTCTAATTGATATCCTCCATGGTTTCCATTGAAACCTAACCATGGATGGATGGATTGGGTTTCTCCTACATCTTCCTTCAACTATTCTAAGTCTCACGAAATTCATAGGATTAGTATTCTTACCTGAGAAGAACACTCCTTCTCTGTAACTCTTCTCCTTTTTCTTCTTCTCTCTTTTCTTTCTCTTCTTCCTCTCTTCGTTCTCCTCTCTTTCTCTCAATTCAATTAGGGTTCTAAAAGGAGTGAAAGAGGCCTAGGGACGTCCTTAAAATAGAGTAGAAACATCCTAAAATAAGTCTCTTCGAGATTAGGAAAGAGTCCCAACCGAAATTATGGAAATTACCTAATTCTATTTTTGGCGGCAACTGAGGGTCGATGAGGGGGTCGATGATCCCGTCGACCCCTAAATCCTTAAGTGTATTACCCCCCTCTGTAAAACAGGGGGTCTGACTTTCTGTCTTGGGGGGTCCGACCCTCCCTTGCTGGGTATGCGACCCTCCCCTAATTTAAGTGTTTTTGGGTCATTTTGATACCTGGGATAACGATCTCCTTCACGCCCTTGGTCCATTTGGCTCGACTATGATGGGTAAACCTGATTCAAGGTGGTAAGACTGGGTTAGTTTGATACGAGTCTTACAACTCCCCCCCACTTATAAAAATTTCGTCCTCGAAATTGTACGTATCTTCTGAATCAAATAAGTGAGGGTATTGCTTTCGCATAGCATTCTCTTCTTCCCATGTAATTTCTTCCATGTCTCTACTTCTCCAGGTGACCTTAACATAATAGATATCTCGGTTGCGTAGTCGTTGAACCTTTCGGCTGGTGATTTCAGTTGGTGTTAATTCAAATGTCAAATCAACAGTCAATTTCGGTAAATCTACTATCAGGACGTGCATTGGATCCTTGACATACTTCTTTAATAGGGAGATATGAAATACGTCATGCACACTTGACATAGATGGTGGTAGTGCTAGCTGATAAGATACTTTTCCACGCTTAGCTAAAATCTCATATGGCTCGACATATCTTGGAAAACCTTTTCATAAGTTCCATGAAAGTTCCTGGTGCATTTGTTAATCCAAAAGACATGACCAAGAATTCATAATGTCCATATCTGGTCCTGAAAGCTGTCTTAGGAATATCACCCTCTTTAATCTTCAACTGATGGTAACTTGACCGAAGATCGATCTTAGAAAATACTTTTGCCCCTTGCAACTGATCGAACAAGTCATCGATCTTAGGTAGTGGATATCGATTCTTAATTGTCAGCTTGTTCAACTCCCGATAGTCGATACATAATCGAACACTACCGTCCTTCTTCTTTACGAACAATACTGGCGCTCCCCATGGTGATATACTCGGTCAAATATAACCCTTGTCCAGCAGTTCCTGTAGTTGCACTTTCAATTCCATCATTTCAGGAGGAGCCATTCTATAAGGTGCTTTTGATATTGGTGCGGCTCCAGGTATAAGGTCTATCACAAAATCTGTGGCTCCGTCGGGTGGTAATCCTGGTAGTTCCTCCGAAAATACGTCGGGATAGTCCCGCATGACATCAATACCTTCCATTCGTGGTGCTTCCTTGTTAGGTCGACCACTGATACTAGATACCCGACTGCCCCCTTCTCAAGGCACTTCTTAGCCTTTAGTGCTGAGAGTATGAGCTTACGTTTACGGGGATGTTTGATTCCCGTAAAACTGAATTCTGCTCCTTCTTTGTCTTTAAATGTTAGCTTCTTTTCGGCACATAATAGGTTCACAGAATGCCGAGCTAACCAGTCCATTCCCAAGATGACATCAAAGTCTGTCATCCCAAGTTGGATCAAGGTTGCATCTAAGGTTTTCTCGCCAATGAGAGCTGGACATGGCCCATAACCTTTCTCTAATTCTACTTCTAACCCCATCGGTGACTGTACAAGTAGTTTGTAGTCTAATGTTTTGATGGGTAAGTTCAGCTTCTTTCCAAATGACACAGATATAAAGGAATGAGTAGCTCCTGAATCAAAGAGTACTCTGGCGAGTATGCCATTTATAGGTATGATACCTGTGATTTGTTTAAACTTAGTCTACATGTTTACACAATGTAATACAACTTAAAGGTTTAGGTCATACCTGTGACCACATCAGGTGATGCGGCAGCTTCCTCAGACGTAACAGCATAAACTCATCCTTGATGTTGTTGCTTCCTGGGTTTAGGACACTTTCTCATCATATGTCCCACTTGATTGCAGTTATATCATCTTGGACTTTCAGTATTTGGCTTTGGTTGCTGCTGAGCTGCTTGAGTGGTCTTGGGTGCAGTGGTAAAATTCTGAGTACGGAAAGGCTTGTATGTCTTGTTATTACCTCCGTTGTAAGAATTACCAGCTGGCCTTTTCACACCTCTGTTTTGCATAAAATAGCTTTCCTTCTGACTCGACTCAATAACTCGAGCAATTTGCACGGCTTCATTATAAATTCTCTTGTCTAAGCCCAGTACGTGCTCTCTGATGCTTCCTCTGAGTCCCGTGACAAACCTACGGGTTTTGGTGTCTTCTTCTTGCACGCTCAGTGGTGCGAAGAAAAATAGCTCCTCATAACGCTGATGATACGCGTTCACTATCACCTGTCCCTGATACAAACTCAGGAACTCTTTCTCCATAGAATCCTTGAAGCTTCGGGGAAAATACTTCTCAAAGAAAGGTTCCGTATATATAGCCCAGGTCAATAGGGCGTGTTTGGTTATCAGATAGTCCCTTGTAGATTTCCACCAATGATGTGTGTCACATTTTAGCATGAAGGTGGCACATAATACCTTCTCCTCCTCTGTAATGGTCATCATCACGAAATTTCTCTCCATCTCGTCGATCCAGTGTGCTGGCCATAATGGTTCAAACGATTTACCGTTGAACTCCTTGGGATTCATCTTTAGGAATCTCTCAATAAGTCGAGAATGATCTAACTGCACCAGAGCAAATGCTCCATACATAGGTGGTGGATATTGGAAATTCCCTTGCACTGGTTCCGGGTGATGGGCTGGAATCTGTGCAGCTGGTGGTTGTGGTGCTGGGTGGTTACCCACCGGTGTTGCATTGGCTTGCCCAGCTGGCATAGGTGTAGTTTGTGCCGCCTAGAATATCATTCCCATCATAGCCTACATATGGGCTTGTGCATGTTGCATCTGCTGAAGTTGTTGTGCCAGATTTATCACCACGGTAGTCAGTTCCGGTGGTGGGGGTGGCAGATTAGTAGGAATTGTCGGGCCCTGGTTCACTGGTGGTGCAACTTGTGGATTACCCTGTGCATTCAGATTGTCTGGACTGGTTTCCTCCACTGGTGGCAGTGGTGGAACCGTGTTACTACTTTGCCTGGTTACTCTTCGTCCGGCCATGTTATTCACTGGTAGTGGTGATGCCTGAAAATCATAAGATACGTGAGGCAATCATTTATACTTCATGTAGATACACTAACCAATGTAAATTTCAAAATTTTCAGATCATTCTGGGTAAATTACTGTCCTTTCTATATAGGGTCGATAGTGAGGGTCGATGCTATATGCGACCCTAAGATCGACCCTGGGAATTTTTGATTTTTCCCAAGAGTCGAGGGTCGATGTGAGGGTCGATGGGTGTGCGACCCTCGATGCGACCCTTGGTTCCCTGTCAGGTTACCGAGAGCAGTGGGTCGATACAGGGGTCGATGTATGTTCGACCCTGTGTTCGACCCTTGGTTTTCTGTCAGATCACCAAAAGTCGTGGGTCGATATGGGGGTCTATTTGAGGGTCGACTCTTTGGGTCGAATTCTGCGACCCTCGGACTAAAAATTAGATTTTTAAGGTCCAATTTGAGTTCATTTCTCATTCTTTCCCCTCCGTTTCAACTCGGCTTCTTTCCTCTGGGTTGCTACAGTGCCGATTCCACTACATTGGCCATTTGGGTTACGTTTCTCGACACCTACATCCTCCCTACAGGTATTTCTTCTCCATTTACCTATTTTTAGGTTTTCTTTTCTAGGTTTTCATTTACATAATACGTTTTCTTCAAACTAAACTTTTTCCAACCGTAAAAATTCGATTTTTATTGGGGGCTTTTGTTGTTGGTGAGTCAATGGACGAAAGCCCTCAACAATATTTGAGTTTCATCGGTTGGTTATCGAGAAACTTGAAATTTTTTCTTTTTGCCCTAATTTGTCAAGATTTTAGGATTTCTCAAAATTTCTTCAAATTGGGTTCCGTTAGTTAAAATTTCCAACTGTATGAGTATTGCAGGATAGTTTAGAACCTACGTAAGCCCTCCTGCCCACGTGTATGGGTGACAAGTGAGGCTTTTGGTCAACTTATGTCGTTATAATGTCATATTTTTTGTGATTTTTCTATCTTACTAATCCATTATCTATTTTTCACTGTGGTCTATAGATATCATGGCTCGCACCAAGGTTCCTAGTGTTCGCGACCGTCTCCGCTTCCATACCAATGAAGCTGAGGCTCAGTATGCCCGATTTGCCAGTAAAAAGGTAGAGGGTGGTCGACTGATGGACTTGGCTAGCCTAGCCTTGTTTAATGTAGAGGGAGCATTTGGTGACATGGGTTGGCTTCCTATCATCACCTATGATGCCTGCACCTGCCCAGATTTGGTGCGTCAGTTTTATTGTAACCTCCAGGTGGTGGGGGATTACAATGATGTGGATAGGGGTCATGAGCTCAGGATTACAAGCTACGTCAAGGGAGTTGAGGTCTCCTCTGACTTCCGGCAGCTAGCGGATTTGTTGGGCATTTCCTATGATGGCCCTATGGTGTTCTATGCTGCTGGAGAGCACTAGTTCCTTTCTTTGCAGATGAGGGCTGAGATAGACAGACAGCTCATCTGATTTGATTGCTGGGAGATGAAAGCGAGTTATCTATGTTCGGATCCACGGGTGTACTGCAAGATCATTCAGCACAACCTGATTCCGTTGAGTGGACACTATGAGAGGATCTCCCAGTTGACCCAGTATCTGGTATACTGCATCTATATTAGGCAGCCTGTATGCCTACCTTACATCATCATGCGGACTATGATCAGTGCCACATTGCCCAGTCATAGGGGTAATCTACCCTATGGACGTATGATCACTAAACTACTGACCAGCCTGGGTGTGGATTTACTGGATGAAAAGATTCAGGAAAAATCTTTCTCTGCTCCTCTGGATTGGGATGCCATCTACAAGATGGGTATGCGGGATGCCTAGGTCAGTGATGAGGAGAGGAACGCGATGGTGCGCCCTCACACTCGCGTGGAGATGGCTGACGCTGAGGCAGCAGCAGCTACAGCTGGGGTCCCTGGTGGTGCTGTCGGGGATGATGATCGTCTTTACATGGATGTGGATCCCATACCACCTCCTTCTTCTAGACATGCTGCTGGAGCGAGTACATCTTTTATGGCTGGTCCTTCACATGCAGTTGGTCCTTCACACTAACCTTCTGATGACGTGCTGAGTATGTTTCGAGATATCAGAGAGGCTCAGCGTGCATCAGATCTGAGGATGGGGGAGCTTCTAGACGCTCAGCGCCGGACTAATCAGCGGGTGGCTGATCTCACAGCTAGTCTTTAGGCGACCCCGACTCAGGTAGCCTGGTTAACTAGAGTCTATGCTGAGGACTATGACAGAGACCGCGAGGCACCGCCTCCACCTTCATCTTCAGCTTCATGATTGTATTTCTTTACTTTTTCTTTGTAATACAGAGTAACTGTCTGGGTTGTGGACTGTACTTTGCTTTAAATATTAATATATATTTGTTTCTCTCTTATTGTATTTAAAATTGTTTCTCCTTTAAATAGATGCATTATTCTCTTTTTAAATTTGGTCTCAAACATCACTTGTGCTTATAGTGTGTTATTATTATGGTTTTCACTTTTATCCTATCACAGTTCATAATCTGTCATGAAGGTATGTTGATTTAGCGGATAAGGCCTGGAAAGCTCTGATACCAAGTTATCACACCCTAATTCCGTACTATTCAAAATGGTTTGATGAACCGCTAACAAACCAACGATTCACCCAGGATCTCGAGTAGGCTACATCCGTTTTATCTAAACCCCATACATCTACATTCATAATCAGAGTAAATATACAATAGCGGAAGTCTTATAATAAAATGAACTGAGAATCTACTGTGACATTAATATGTAAATTGAAAATTATTCTGTATCAACTGAGACATAAATAAATATCAAATACATGTCCTTAATAAATCCAAATAAAGAAAACTAAAAAAATATCTAATCGAATACACATGAGTTGCACTCGCAAGAGGAGTCATGCGTATCCTTTACATCTTCAGCTTCAATCGCCGTCACATATCCATACACTGGAGCATCAATATAATCTGCAACAGTTGTACCTGCATCATCAACTAAAAATATTTGACGTCGAGAGGGTGAGCACACATCATGGCTCAGTGAGCAAACAAAATAATGCAACAATACATATGCATGCGATTCAATTCATATCTTTGGTCTGGTTTTATGTTTGCACTGTGCTATAGAAAGGATAGGAGGCTGCCGCAACTCTATGCACGAGAGTTTGGATACGCTCGATGAACCTCTCACCGTCACCTACAGCACCCACAATGAACATTGTACAACGAAGGTCACGTTTATCGATGCACAACTCCATACCAACAAATAAACCCCAGATGGCTAGGGCTGCAAATGGGGCTCGCTACTAACCAATCCTAATGTCAAACAGTGTATTCAAGACCTCACCCTAGCATTCCTCAGAGCACCCGTAGAGATAGAGCTAAGGCCCCCAGTAGAGTATAGGACTCAAAGACCGAGACCCTCCTTGATGCCTTACGTCGCAATAGTTCTGCTAAGGTAATGGCGATACAACGATGCTAATGCACAAGACTTGAGTTAGAGATAGAGCTAAAGTGCCCGAAACAAACACCGCCTAACACTTCCCCTGATGCCCTACTCGCATCAATCATACTAACCACACACAAACATTCATATGCCTATTCCTAGCATCAATCATTATCATCATGTTATAAGTAAACAAAATTAAATATGCATGAACAATAATAGCAGGAATATTGGATGACATGTTGAATGCACATTACAAGCATATTCGCATAGAATCAAGCATGGCACCGGAATAAAAAAAAATTTATTATTAACCAGTTAATGTAGGTCTTGTTTCCTCACCTTAGCTTGCTAGTAGATCCTCTTTCAAGCTTTAAGAATCACCTTTATATTGATATTATATTGCTAGAAGACCTAACAAAGTCGATAGAATTTAATTAGATTTAATTCTAATTTTCTAACTTGCTGTTATCTATAGGGTCGTAGGATGGGTCGCAGGTAGGGTAGCAGTATACTGCGACCCCTTGTAACAGGGTCGATGGGTCTATTGACCCTATGTGCGACCAACCTTGGTTTTGGTCGATATTCTCATGTTTTGATCCATTCTTCCTTGTTTAACTCCTATGGCTTCTTCCATAGTCCATTCCACATACTTTCTATGGATTAGAACTTCTCTTCACCTAATATATAGTCTAATTGATATCCTCCATGGTTTCCATTGAAACCTAATTATGGATGGATGGATTGGGTTTCTCCAACATCTTCCTTCAACTATTCTAAATCTCACGAAATTCACAGGATTAGTATTCTTACCTGAGAAGAACACTCCTTCTCTGCAACTCTTCTCCTTTTTCTTCTTCTTTCCTTTCCTTCTCTTCTTCATCTCTTCCTTCTCCTCTCTTTCTCTCAATTCAATTAGGGTTCTAAAACGAGTGAAAGAGGCCTAGGGACGTCCTTAAAATAGAGTAGAAACATCCTAAAATAAGTCCCTTTTAGATTAGGAAAGAGCCCCAACCAAAATTATAGAAATTTCCTAATTTTGTTTTCGACGGCAACTGAGGGTCGATGAGGGGGTCGATGATCCCGTCGACCCCTAAATCCTAAAGTGTCCGACCCCCTCTGTAAAATAGGGGGTCTGACTTTCTGTCTTGGGGGGTCCGTCCCTCCCTTGTTTGGTATGCGACCCTCCCTTTAATTTAAGTGTTTTTGGGTCTTTTTGATACCTGGGATCACGATCTCCTTCACGCCCTTGGTCCATTTGGCTCGACCATGATGGGTAAACCTGATTCAAGGTGGTAAGATCGGGTTAGTTTGATACGAGTCTTACATGATTCAGGTATGACTATGGAAGATTATATGAATGCTCCCGCATATGGGCACGTTGCTGCAATGGATGCTGGAGATATAGTGGAGATGTATGACTCATCATGCGAGTGCAACTCATGTGTTTTCGATTAGAATTTATTTCAGCCATTAAGGAAATGTAATTTGATATTTTATTTATTTATGTCTCGGCTGATACAACATAATTAGATATTTTATTTATGATTATCACATTTAGATTCTCAGTTCATTTATTATTAAGACTTCCGCTATTGTGTATTTATTCTGATTATGGTTGTGGATGTGTATGGTTTAAGCAAATGGACACAACCTATTTGAGATCCTTGTTGAACCATCGGTTTATTAGCGGTTCATCATACCATTCTGAATAGTGCAGAATTGGGGTGTGACAACTTGCTATCAGAGCTCTTAGGCCCTGTCTGTTAAACCAGTATACTACCATAAAAGTTTGTGAACTGAGATAGGATAAAATTTAAAAGCTGTAATAATAACACACTATAAGCACCTGTGTTGTTTGAGACAAAATTTAGAAAGAGAATAATGCATTTATTAAATGAGAAACAAGTTCTTATGCACTCGAGTGAATGACAAACGTATATACATGTTAAACCAAAGCACCTTTATGTACATATCCAAAGCAGAGTACAGTCCACAACCCAGACAGTTACTCTGTAATACAAAAGAAGAATAAAAAGAAAAATACATCATGAAGCTGGAGGCGATAGGGGAGACGGTGCCTTGCGGTATTTGTCATAGTCCTCAGCATAGACCCTAGTCAACTAGGCTACCTGAGTCTGGGCCATTTGGAGACTAGCCATCAATGCAGCCATCCGCTGGTCAGACGCACGATGAGCATCCATAAGCTCTCCCACTCTCAGATCCGTCGCGCGCTGAGCCTCCCTGATCTCACGCAGTAATCCCATCATATCATCAGATGGTGGGCGTGAAGGACCAGCCGTGCGTGAAGGAGTCTGTGATGGACCAGCTCCAGTAGAATGCAGAGGTGATGGAGGAGGTAAGGAGTCCACATCCATGTACATACGATCCTCATCCTTAGCATCACCCCCATGAACCACTGCTCCAGCGGCTGCTGCTGCTGCCTCAGCGTCTGCCACCTCCACCCGAGTACGAGGACGCACCAGAGCATTCCTCTCCTCATCACTGACCTAGATGTCCCGCATGCCCATCCGACAGATAGCCTCCCAATCCAGCACTGATGAGAAGGTATTCTCCTGAATCCTCTCATCCACCAAATCAATACCCAGGCGGATAAGCAGGGTGGTGATCCGACGTCCATAGGGCAGGTTGCCTATCTGACTAGGAAGCGTAGCACAGATCATCGTCCGCATAATAATATAAGGGAGGCAGACAGGCTGCCTAGTGCAGATACAGTTAAGTAAATACTGGGTCAACTGGGAGATCCTCTCGTAGTGTCCACTCTGGGGTATCAACTTATGCTGAATGATCTTACAGTACACCCGAGGCTCTGAAAGGAGGTTGATCGCCTTCATCTCCTAGCGATCCTCTCTGATAAGCTGACAGTCTATCTCAGCCCGCATCTCCAAAGAAAAGAAGTGGGGCTCTTTGGGAGCACAGTATACCAAGGGGCCATCATATGAAATGCCCAAGAGGTCCGCTAACTGTCGGCAGTTAAAGGAAATCTCCACTCCCTTGACGTAGCTCATGATCCTGAGCTCCCTACCCCTCTCAGTGTCATTGTGATCTCCAACCACCTGGAGATTACAATAGAACTGTCTCACCAAATCCGGATGGGTACAGGCATCATAGGTGACTACGGGAAGCCAGCCCATGTCATCAAAGACTCTCTCTACATCGAACAAGGCTAGGCTAGCCAAGTCCACACGACGACCTCCCTCTACCTTCTTACGAGCGTAGCGGGCATACTGAACCTCGGCATCGTTAGAACGGAATGTACTGGGTCGTGAACCCTAGGTACTTTGGTACGAGCCATATTATTTGTAAAAACAAAGAAAAACAGATAACAACTTAGTATTGGTGAAGAACCCAAAAATTTTGGCATTATAATGGCATAATTTGGGCAAAAGCCTCACTTTTCACCCATACACATGGGTAGGAGGACTTATATAGATTCTAAACTATCCTGCAAAACTTATACAGTTGGAAATTTTATTTAAGAAGATTAAATTTGAAAAAATTTCAAGAAATTCAAAAATATCGACAAATTAGGTCAAAATTTGAATTTTTCAAGTTTCTCAATAACCAACCGATGAAACTTGAATATTTTTGAGGGCTTTCATCCATTGAGTCACCAACAGCAAAAGCCCCCATAAAAATCAAATTTTTATGGTTGGAAAAATTTTAATTTGAAGAAAACGATAGAAATGGGCGAAAACCTAGTTAGGAAACCATAAAAACATGCAACAGTAGAGCACGTACCTGAAGAGAAGGAGTGAGAGTCTCCGAAGTATGATAGAATCACCAACAGGTCGGAGTTGTCACTGTAGCAACTCAGAGGAATGAGCTGAGTCGGAAAGGAGGAGAAAGAATGAGAAATGAATCCAAAATCAGAAATTAAAACCTGATTTTGAGTCCTAGGGTCGCATAATTCGACCAAAACATGCGACCCTACCTCCGACCCCCTCATTGACCCTAGCCTCTCGGTGATCTGACAGAAAACTAGGGGTCGACCCTAGGGTCGGACATATACCGACCCTACCATCGACCCTAGGCTCTCGGTAAGTTGACAGTGATTCTCAGGGTCGCATACCCTAGGGTCGCATAAGGATCGACCCTACCATCGACCCTACGATGGAAGATACAATATTTTTGATAGAATGATCTGAAAAATTTTAAAATTTCCTTGATTAGTTGGATTTTTGACTGCAGAACAATTATATTGATTGCCTCACATGTGCTATGGTTACTTACAGGCACTATTATCTTCAGAACGGAAAAATGGCTGGGCAAAGAGTAACCAGACAAAGTCGAAACTCTATTCCACCACCACCACCTGTGGAGGAAGGTAGCCATATACATCCTGAAACATAGGAGAATCTAAACACGGCACCGTCCGTAGTTGATGGGTAGACAAATCCTACAAATCTGCCAGCTCCACCTATAGACCTGGCTACAGCCGTGATGAACTTGGCACAACAGCTGCAGCAAATACAATAGGTACAAGCTACTATGCAAGCTGCCATAGGCATGGCTTTTCCAGCTGCACAGACGACACCAATTCCAGTAGGACAGACAAGCACACTACTAGGGGGAGTAATACGGTATCCCATGCACCTCAAACTCCCATCATGCAGGCTCAAGTTTAGAACCCTAAAGTAGCTCAAGGCGGTTACCAGTACCAACCACCTATGTATGGGGCTTATGTTCCTCATCAACTAGACCACTCCAGACTAGTTGAGCGTTTTCTGAAGATGAAGCCCAAAGAGTATAGTGGTAAGCCAGCTGATCCGTTGTGGCCAGCACACTGAATTGATGAGATGGAGAGGAATTTTACGATGATGACGGTGAATGAAGAGGAGAAAGTGTTGTGTGCAACATTCATGCTGAAAGGTGATGCACACCACTGGTGGAAGTCCACACGGAATTACCTGTTGACAATGCACGCCCAACTGACCTGGGATATATATAAAGAGGCATTCTTTGAGAAGTATCTTCCTAGGAGTTTCAAAGATTCTATGGAGAAAGAGTTCCTGAGTTTGTATCAGGGACAGATGACTGTCGATGCATATCAACAGCGTTATAAGGAGATGTTCTTCTTTGCACCCCCCAACATGCAAGAGAAAAACAAAAAGACCTGAAGGTTTGTCACGGGACTCAGGGGAAGCATCCGTGAACATGTTCTAGGACTTGAGAAGGTCTACAATGAAGCTGTACAAATTGCTCGCGTGATAGAGTCGAGCCAGAAAGAGAGTTATTTTTCTCAAAACAGGGGTATAAAAAGGCCGAATGAAAATTCCTACAACGGAGGGAACACCAAGGCATTCAAACCCTTCCGTACCCAAGGCTTCAATGCTGTAGCCAAGACCACATCAGTAGCCCCACCGCAACCAAAGTCAAATGGCGAAGGAATAAGATGTTATAACTGCATTCAAGTAGGGCATATCTCAAGAGAGTGTACTAAGCCCAGAAAACAACTACAGCAAGGGAGAGTTTACGCTGTTACCTCTGAGGACGCTGCCGCATCGCCTGATGTGTTCACCGATATGGCTTGAACCTTTTTCATTTTGTGTTACATTGTGTGAGCATGTAGACTAAATTAAAACAAATCACAGGTAACGTACCTATTAATGGCATTCCCGCTAGAGTACTCTTTGATTCTGGAGCTACTCATTCTTTTATATTTGTGTCATTTGGAAAGAAGCTAAATCTACCCCTCAAATCTTTAGACTACAAACTGCTTGTACGGTCGCCGATGGGATTAGAAGTGGAATTAGAAATAGGTTATGGACCATGTCCAGTCCTTATTGACGAGAAAACTCTAGATGCAACCCTGATTCAACTTGAGATGGCAGACTTTGACATCATCTTGGGAATGGACTGGTTAGCTCGGCATTCTATAAATCAATTTTGTGCCGAAAAGAAGCTGACATTTAAAGACAACGAAGGAGCAGAGTTCAGTTTTGTGGGAACCAAACTTCCCCGTAAACGAAAGCTCATCCTCTTGGCATTAAAGGCTAGGAAATGCCTCGAAAAAGGAGGAGTTGGGTATCTAGTTTCAGTGGTCGACCTCACCAGGGAAGCACCATGAATGGAGGATATTGATGTCGTGCGTGGCTTTTCAGATGTATTTCCTAAAGAACTACCAGGACTACCACCTGACCGAGCCACAGAATTTGTTATAGATTTGATACCCAGAGCCGTACCAGTATCTAAATCACCTTATCGAATGGCTCTTACTGAACTAAAGGAATTAAAAGTACAACTAACAAGGGTTACATTAGACCTAGCATATCGCCATGGGGAGCGCCAGTATTATTCGTAAAGAAGAAGGACGGTAGTGTTCGACTGTGTATAGACTATCGGGAACTGAATAAGCTGACAATCAAGAATCGGTACCCATTGCCTCAGATCGATGACCAATTCGATCAGTTGCAAGGTGCGAAGGAGTTCTCCAAGATCGATCTTCGGTCCGGATACCATCAGTTGAAGATTAAGGACGGTGATATTCCCAAGACAGCATTCAGTACCAGATATGGACATTATGAATTTATGGTCATGTCTTTTGGATTGACAAACGCACCAGCAACTTTTATGGAACTTATGAATCGGGTATTCCATGATATGTTGGACACGTCAGTCATTGTATTCATTGATGATATATTGGTCTACTCCAAGGACAAGGAAACTCATATTATGAATCTAAGCGCCGCTTTGCAGCGATTACGAAAAGAGAAGCTTTATGCCAAATTTACAAAGTGCGAGTTTTGGCTAAACGAGGCCGCATTCCTAGGCCATGTTGTCACACCCCAATTCTGCACCAACCAGAATGGTGTGATGAATAGTCAATAAACCAATGGTTCAATCAGGATCTCATATAGCCTATCCCACCATGTAAGACCAAAACACCTTCCACATTAATCAGAGATAATAAAGTAAATAGCGGAAGTCTTACAGATAATGAACTGAGGTCTAGTCATGATAAATAATTAATATTCCATTTATCTCCAAGTAGCCAAAACATAATTTAATACATATTACAATATCTAAATATGGAAATTAAACACTAAGCGTATCCATAGTTGAAACGCTAGCTTGACGAATCACAACAATCCTCCATAGCTTGTTCATCATAGCCGCCACATGTTCATATGTTGGTGTGTCGACATAATCTTCAACCGTAATACCTAAAACATCAGAAACTAAAAAGATCTGTGGGCACGAGGGTCAGCTCTCCAACTTGAGCTCAGTGAGAAAACAAAACAATGCAACAAACATATGCATGCATTCAATTCATATCTTTGGTCTGGTTTTTAAGTTTGCAATGTGCTATAGAAAGGTTCAGTGGCCGCCTCACCTCTATACACGAGTGTGTGAAGCCGCCAAAAGGTTAACATTTATTGTCGTCCCACATGCACCCACTATGGAATAGAGATAGAGCTAAAGTGCTTAGGACCACACCACATCACACTTCCCCTGACACTCTATCCATACCAACACGTAAGCCCCTGCTGGAGAGGGCTTGCAAACTGGGCTTGCAACTAACCAATCTTAATGTCAAACAGTGTACCCAAGGCCTCACCCCAGCATCCCTCAATACGTCCATAAAGATAGAGCTAAGGCCCCCCGGTAGAGTCGAAGACTACACGGTCTGAGACCACCTCCCCTGATACCTTACGACGTAATAGTTCTACTAAGGTAATGGCGATACAAAAATGTCAGTGGACAAGACATGAGTAGAGATAGAGCTAGAGTCTGGTGACCAGGCTAAACCACAATGTCACGTCCTCCCCCTGATGCCCTACCCGCATCAAGTACACTAACCACACATAAACATTTACATGCCTATTCCTAGCATCATCATCATCATCATGTTATAAATAAAATAGAATTAAATATGCATGAACATTAGTAGGAGGAATATTGGATGACATGTTGAATGCACATTACAAGCATACACGCATAGAATCAGTCATGGCATTGGACTCAAGAAAATAAAAATAGTTTATTATTAGCCAATTAGTTTAGGTCTTGTTCCCTCACCTTTGCTTGAGTGTAGATCCTCTTTCAAGCTTTAAGAATCACTTTTATATCAATAGGAAAACCTAACAAGTCGATAGATTTGAATTAGAATTCATTCCAACAATTTTAGGCTTGCTGTTAAGCGAGGGACGCAGGATGGGTCGCAGGTTTTTGCGACCCCCAGGGGTAGGGTCGATGCCAAGGTCGGATGTTCCATCGACCCTGGGTGTGACCACCGCATCCCTGGACTTTTCGAATGCTGGGGATCGATCCTGTGGTCTGGTAGGGTCGTTTCCTAATCGACCCCACGTGTGACCCCCTATAGTTTGAGTCGACTTTTTCATTCTATAGTCCATTCTTTCATGTTTGGGTCCTTTGGCTTACTTTTATAGTCCATTCTATGATTGTTTTATGGCTTAAAACTCCAAGTTACTCACTTTTCATAGTTTTCCATGATTTCCATTGGAATTCATCCATGGATGGATGGTATTAGGGTTTCTCTTAACCTAACTTCATCATAATCTATTCTAAGCTTTCAATTCAGATAGGGATTGAGGTTCATACCTTTTGTAGTCTGAGTTTCAAATATTTCTCTGAGCTTCTTCTTCTTCCTTAGCCTTTTCTTCAAGTTTTCCTTCTTTTCTTCTCTTCATTCTCTTCTCTTTCTCTCACTTTCAATTAGGGTTCTAAAAGGAGTGATAGAGGCTTAGGAATGTCCTATTTATAGAGGAAAATCTCTCAAAATAAGTCCCATTAAGTTTAGGGAAGGTCCCAATTGAAATTAAGAAAGTTTCATAATTTTCGGTTCGTGCTCTTTTTTGTTGTTTTCCTAGGGTCGATGCTTGGAGGTCGATGGGGGGGGTCGAACAATCCGAGACCCCTGCGACCGCCCGACCAAAAGTCAGGGGTTGGACTTCTTTTGAGGTGGGGGTCGACCCTGCCTATTTGGGCATGCGACCCTACCCTCATTTTGACTGTTTTTGAGTAAAATTTCGTATTAGGTCTTGGTTTTCTTCACACACTTGGTCCACTTGGCTCGACCATGATATGTAGACTGCTCACGACATGATATATAAGGTTAGACCGGGTTCGTGGCGTGCGGGTCTTACACATGTTGTATCCGCTGATGGAATTAAAGTGGATCCTAGCAAGATTAAAGCTATTGTGAAGTGGGAAGCACCGAAGAGCATTGCAGAAATTAGACGTTTCTTAGGTCTAGCTGGGTATTATCGATGATTTGTGGAAGACTATTCCCGAAATGCTGTACCTCTCATCAGTTTGACTAAGAAGGGCAAAAAATTTGTTTGGACCGATAAATGTGAGCAGAGTTTTCAAACATTGAAGATAAGATTGATATCAGCTCCGGTTTTGACTTTTCCTATACCAGGATAGCCATTTATTTTGTACACTGATGCATCAGGACTGGGTTTAGGATGTGTACTTATGCAAGGGGAACAAGTAATAGCTTATGCCTCGAGACAACTAAAGACACATGAAAAGAACTGTCCCACTCATGACTTGGAATTAGCGGCAGTGGTACATGCTGTCAAGATATGGAGACATTACTTGTACGGAGAGAAATTTCAGATTAAATCAGATCATAAGAGTCTTACTTATCTCTTTAATCAGAAAGAGTTGAATATGAGACAAAGAAGATGGCTGCAACTATTGAAAGACTATGATTGTGATATCCAGTATCATCCAGGGAAAGCTAATGTGGTTGCTGACGCGCTGAGTAGAAAAGCGAAGATAAAATCTCAAGGAGAGGTTAACACAACTGCCGTAATTTGTACCACCGGAAAAGTGTTCAAATACGGTAATGAACAATTTGTGATAGATACACCGGGTGAATCAACCAACCAAGGGTTTATCCATCGGTTTTCAAATATGTTTACCACATTGAAGATTGTACCTGACATACTTGATGAAGTGAAAACAGCTATTAGATTAGACCCTTATCTAAGAACGGTACAAGAAGACATCGAAAAAGGTAGGACTGTCCTTGAGTTCTCCTTAGATGATGAAAAGGTGCTGAAATACAAAAGAAGAATATGTGTACCTGAAATAGAAAGTTTAGACATTAGACACCGACTAATGAAGGAAGCCCATACCACCGCCTATTTGATACATCCTAAAAGTACAAAAATGTATCATGATCTAAAGAAATTATACTGGTGGAGAGGAATGAAAGCAGATGTGGCTAAGTTCGTGCCTCAATGCCTAAACTGTCAGAAGGTGAAGGCTAAATGACAGAGATCTGTAGGACTGTTACAGCCGTTACCGAAACCAGCATGGAAATGGGACTACATCACTATGGACTTCGTCACCGGGTTACCGTTGACTACCCGAGTAGTTGACGCGGTTTGGGTGATTGTAGACCGCCTGACTAAAATGGTTCGATTATAGCTATACGACCTCAGTATACACTGGAGAGGTTAGCTAAGTTGTATGTGGATAATATTGTTAGATTACACGGTGTACCTGAAAGCATTGTGTCCGATAGAGATCCACGATTAACTTTAAAGTTTTGGGAAGGATTACAAAAGGCTATGGGTACAACATTGAAGTTCAGTACTGCATTCCATCCTCAGACAGACGGACAGTATGAGAGTACCATTCAGATTTTAGAAGACATGCTCCGAGCCTGTGTAATTGATTTTAAAGGATCGTGGGATGAAAAATTACCACTGATCGAGTTCGCTTACAAAAACAACTATCAGGCTACTATACAGATGTCACCCTATGAAGCACTGTATGACAGGAAGTGTCGAAATCCTTTGTTTTGGAATGAAGTTGGAGAACGTAGCATTGTTGGACTGGAATTTGTTGAAGAGACATGTCGAGTAGTCGACATTATCAAGGAAAGAGTAAGAACGGCCCAGAATCATCAGAAATAGTATGCAGATACTCGGCGTCGAGACCTTGAATTTGCTGTAGGTGATAAGGTATTCCTCAAAGTATCACCTATGCGAGGTTTGAAACGGTTCAGACAGAAACTAAGTTCGAGATATGTCGGACCATATGAGATTCTAGCCAAACGTGGAAAAGTGGCTTACCAGTTAGCACTACCACCATCTATATCAAGTGTACATGATGTATTTCATATCTCCTTACTAATGAAGTATGTCAGAGATCCAACACATGTTTTGACAGTAGATCTACCTGATTTGACTGATGATTTGACATTTGAAGTAGCACCAACTGAAATCACCAGCCGAAAGGTTCAACGACTACGCAACCGTGACATCTATTATGTTAAAGTCACCTGGAGAAGGCAAAATATAGAAAAAATCACATGGGAAGAAGAGAGTGTTATGCGAAAGCAATACCCTCATCTTTTCGACTCGGAAGGTATGTACAAATTTCGAGGAAGAAATTTTTATAATCAGGGGGGAGTTGTAAGACCCGTATCGAACTAACCAGTCTTACCACCTTGTACCAGGTCTACCTATCATGGTCGAGCGACACAGACCAAGTGCGTGAAGGAAATCACAAAACTAGGTAGGAAATTGACCCAAAAATAGTAAAATGGAGGGTAGGGTCGCATGCCAAAACAAGTAGGGTCGACCCCACCTCAGCAGGGTCCAAACCATGACTTTTAAGTCCTAGGGTCGGATGACTTGAGACCCTAGGGTCAACGGATTCTACGACCCTAGGATCGACCCTAGGTAAACTGACAGAAATCAGAAATTAGGAAACTTTCCTAATTCAAAGGGAACCTTTCCTAAACTCATTGGGACGTATTTTGGGAGGCTTTCCTCTATAAATAGGACGTCCCTTAGGCTCTTTTACTCCTTTTGAAACCCTAATTGAAAGTGAGAGAAGAGAAGAGAAGGAAGAGAAGGAAAGTTGGAGGAGAAGGCTAAGGAGAAGAGTTTCAGAGGAATCTCTGAATTCAGCAAGACTAAGGTATGAAAACATTCACCATAAATTGTGTAAGACCCTAGTATAATATATAAAGAGGGTAGGATCTAGGAGAAACCCAAATCATCCATCCATGGGAAGATTTCAATGGAATCCATGGAGGGAATCATGGAAAACAAAGTAAAGGAAGTAACTAAAAGTTTTAAGCCATAGAACAATCATAGAATGGACCATGAAAGTAAGACAATGGATCCAAATACGAGAGAGTGGACTGTAAGATGAAAAGTCTACTGAATTTACATCTGGTAGCACTTAGGGTTGACTACTAACCGACCCTATCAGACCACAGGATCGACCCCTAGCTCTCAGGAAGTCCAGGGAAGCTACGTTCGCACCTAGGGCCGATGGATAACCGACCCTATGATCGACCCTATACCCTGGGGTCTCACATCCTACGACCCATCTTGCGACCCTAGCTTTACAGCAAGCCTAAAACTATCAGAATGAATTCTAATTAAAATTTATCGACTTGTTAGGTTTTCCTATTGATATAAAGGTGATTCTAAAGGCTTAAAAGAGGATCTACACTCAAGAAAAGGTGAGGGAACAACACCTAAACAAATTGGCTAATAATAAACTATTTTATTTTATTGAGTCCAACACTATGAATGATTCCATGCTTGTATGCGGGTAATGTTCATTTAACATGTCATCTAATATTTATATTATTACTGTTCATGCATATTTACTTCGTTGTTTATAACATTATGATGATGATGATGATAGGAATAGGCATGTGAATGTTTGTGTTTGGTTAGGGTACTTGATGCGGGTAGGGGATGGTGCAACCGGTACTTCAATGTCGTTTTCATTGGATATATTATGCCATAGCTCTACTCAAGTATTGTCCACTAAGTGAATGTTGGTGTACTTGATGCAAATAGGGGATGGTGCAACCGGTACTGCAATGCCGTTTTCATTGGGCATATTGTACCAAAACTCTATTCAAGTCTTGTCCACTGACATCGTCGTATTGCCATTACCTTAGCAAAACTATTACGTCGTAGGGCATCAGGGGAGGTGGTCTCGGACCGTGTAGTCTTCGACTCTGCCGGGGGGCCTTAACTCTATCTCTATGGACGTATTAAGGGATGCTGGGGTGAGGCCTTAGATACGTTGTTTGACATTAGGATTGGTTAGTTGTGAACCCAGTTTGCAAGCCCTCACCAATAAAGGTTTACGTGTTGGTATGGGCAGCCGGTACAGCAATGCCATTTTCATTAGGTGTATACTTATCCATGATGGGTGCATGTGGGATGGCAATACTGGTATTCATTGGGCGGCTCCACACACTCGTGTATAAAGGTGAGGCGGCCTCCGAACCTTTCTATAGCACATTGCAAACTTGTATACCAGACCACAGTTATGAATGGATTGCATGCATATGGTTGTTGCATTGTTTTGTTTGCTTACTGAGCCGTGATGTGTGCTCACCCTTTCGATTTGGAATATTTTTAGTTAATGATGCAAGTACGACTATGGAAGATTATATGAATGCTCCTGCATACGGGCACGTTGCAGCAATGGATGCTGAAGATATAATGGAGACGCATGACTCATCATGCGAGTACAACTCATGCGTTTTCGATTAGATTTTATTTGAACCATTAAGGAAATGCTAATTTGATATTTTATTTATTTATGTCTCGACTGATACAACATAATTGGATATTTTATTTATGATTATCACATTTAGATTCTCAGTTCATTTTATATTAAGACTTCTGCTATTGTGTATTTATTCTGATTATGGTTGTGGATGTGTATGGTTTAAGCAAACGAATACAGCCTGTAAGACCCATATCAAATAACCCGGTCTTACCACCTTGAACCAGGTCTACCCATCATGGATGAGACAAATGGACCAAGTGCGTGAAGGAGATCACGATCCCAGGTATTAAACTGACCCAAAAAAACTTAAATTAAGGGGAGGGTTGCATAGCCAGCAAGGGAGGGTCGGACCCCCCAAGACAGAAGTCAGACCCCCAGTTTTACATGGGGGGTCGGACACTTCAGGAACCAAGGGCCGATGGGATCTCCAACTGTAAGACTCGTGTCAATCTAACCCGGTCTTACCACCTTGAACCAGGTCTACCCATCATGGTCGAGTCAAGTGGACCAAGGGCATGAAGTAGATCGAGATCCCAGGTATGAAATCGACCCAAAAACACTTAATTCTAGGGGAGGGTCGCACACCCAGCTAAGCAGGGTCGGACCTCCCAAACCAGAAAGATCGACCCTCAGTTTTTGAGGGAGGGTCGGACAGCTTAAGACCCTAGGTCGACGGGATCATCGACCCTCCCATCGACCCTCGGTTTCTGACGAAAACTGAAATTAGAAAATTTCCTAATTTTCGGTTGGGATTCTTTCCAAATCTCAATGGGATTATTATAGGACATTCCTAGTCTATTTAAAGGACGTCCCTAAGCCACATTCACTCCTTTCACACCCCTAATTGAATTGAGAGAAAGAGAGAAGAGGGAAAAGAGGAAGAAAGGAGGCTAGGAAGAAGGCTTAGCAAAAAGGAGAAGAAATTGCAGAGAAAAGTAATCTTCTCAGGTATGGATACTAATTCTATGAGTTTCTACAGACCTTAGGTTAGATATGATTGAGTGTAGGATTTCAGAGAAACCCAAACCATCCATCCATGGTTAGGCTTTCATGGAAAACCATGGGAGGATGCACGAAAGCTATCTAGATGAATCATACATGGTTCTAGACCATGGAATGAATGTTGAGTGAACGTAGGAAGCAAGCCATAGGACCCCAAACACGAAGAATGGATTAAAAAGTAAAAATTGGACCAGAGTGCACCAAGGGTCGCACCGAGGGTCGATAGACCATCCGACCCTAGGTGTTTCAGACCATCGACCCTCAGCATTCGGGAAGTTCAAAATGCTAGGAGGGTCGATAGACCCATCGACCCTAGCATCGACCCTCAGTTGACAGAATGGTTTTTAAATTCTGAATTAATTCTAATTAAATTCGATCGACTTTGTTAGGTTTGCTAGCAATATAGTACCGTTATAACAGTGAATCGAAAGCTTGGAAAATATCTATTAGCAAGCTAAGGTGAGGAACCTTAACCCCAAACTAAATTGGTTAATAATAAACTGTTTTCTATTTCTTGAGTCCTATGCCATGTTTGATTATATGCGAATATGTTTGTAATGTGCATACAGCATGCCATCCAATATTTCTATTACTTGTTCATGCATATTTACTTTATGGTTTATAACATGATGATGATGTTGATGATAGGAATAGGCATGTGATTGTATGTGTGTGGTTGGTGTGCTTGATGCGAGAGAGTATCAGGGGAGGTGTGATGAGAACGTCAATAAACGTTAACCTTTGGCGGGTCTCAGCACTTTAGCTCTATCTCTAACTCAAGTCTTGTGCATTGACATCGTCGTATCGCCATTACCTTAGCAGAACTATTATGTCGTAGAGTATCAGGGGAGGTGGTCTCGGTCCTTGTAGTCTCTGACTCTACCGGGAGGCCTTAGATCTATCTCTATGGATGTTCTGAGGGATGCTTTGGGTGAGGCCTTGGATACACCTGTTTGGCATTAGGATTGGTTAGTAGCGATCCCGGTTGCAAGCCCTCGCTAACGGGGGCTTACGTGTTGGTATAGCATTATATAGCAATAAACGTTAACCTTTGTTGTATAATGTTATGGTAGGGTGGATGGGGACGACGATAAACGTTAACCTTCGGGCAGGCTTCCACACCCTGTGTATAGAGGCGGTATCAATAAACGTTAACCTTTGATCACCCAACCTTTCTATTGCACATTGCAAACTATAAACCAAGACCAAAGATATGAATTGACTTTTTGCATGCATATGTAATGTTGCATTGTTTTGGCTACTCACTGAGCCATGTTGTGTGCTCACCCCTCGACGTCGAATATTTTTAGTTGATGATGCAGGATATACTGTTGAAGATTATATGAACTGTCACCCGTATGGAACTGTAGCAGCTATGGATGTTGGAGCTGAAGACGATACACACGACTCCTCTTGCGAGTGCAACTCGTGTGTATTCGATTAGATATTTTTATAGTTTTCTTATTTGGATTTATAAGACATGTAGTTGGTATTTACCTATTTATGTCTTAGTTAAACACAGAATAATTTGATATTATTTATGGGTATCATTCTAGTACTCAGTTCATATTATTTATAAATTTTCCGCTATTGTGTATTACTCTGATTATGATTGTGGATGCGTGTAAAGTTTGGATAACGCGGGGATAGCCTATTAGAGGTCCTGGTTGAGCCGTTGTTTGTTAGCGGTTCATCACACCATTCTGAACAATGTGGAATTGGGGTGTGACAACTTGGTATCAGAGCATCTCAGGCCTTGCCCGCCGAACTAACACACATTCCAGACCCTTGTGAACTGAGATAGGATAAATTAAAAGCTTTAATACAAACACACGGTAAGCACAAGTGATGATTGTAACCGAATTAAAAAGAGAATAATGCATCTATTAAAGGAAAAACCAGTTACATACAATGAGTAAGAGAAAAAAAACGTATATACATCACTAAAGCAGAGTACAGTCCACAACCCGAACAGTTACTCTGTAGTACAAGGAAAGTAAAGTACAATCAGGAAGCTGGTGGCGAAGGAGAAGGCGGTGCCTCACGATCTCTGTCGTAGTCCTCAGCATAGACCCTAGTCAACCAGGCCACCTGGGTCTGGGTCGTCTGAAGACTAGCCGTAAGACCGGCTATCCTCCGATCGGTTGTACGCCGCACCTCTAGGAGCTCTCCAATCCGCACATCCGTTGCGCGGTCTTTGAGCAGCCAACAGCTCATCCATCCTCGGATCAGATCTGCGCTGAGCATCCCCGATCTCCCGCAAACATCTCCATCATATCGGAAGGTGGGCGTGAAGGGCCAGCATCATGAGAAGGACCGGCCTCAGGGCCGCCGCAGCCAGTACCAACTCCATCCGCCTGTGTGGGTGATGGCGGGTGTATCGCGTCGACATCCATATACATACGATCATCATCGTCGATCGGATCTCCCCGAGCCCTAGCAGCAGCCGCAGCATCAGTCACCTCGACCCGAGTATGAGGGCGCACCATCGCGTTCCTCTCCTCATCGCTAACCTCCGCATCTCGCAGCCCCATCTTACAGATAGCCTCCCAATCTAGAGGCGACGAGAAGGTCTTCTCCTGGATCTTCTCATCAACCAGATCCACCCCCAAATGGGTCAGTAGCACTGTAATCATGCGTCCATAGGGTAGATTACCCTTGTGACCGAACAATGTGGCACTGATCATCGTCCGCATGATGATGTAAGGAAGGCAGACCGGCTGTCGAGTGCATATGCTGTAGATCAAGAACTGGGTCAACTGAGACACCCTCTCATAGTGCCCACTCTGCGGAATCAGATTATGCTGGATACTCTTGCAGAAGACTCGTGGAGATGGACGCAAGTAGCAAGCTCTCATCTGCCATCTATCGGGACGGAGCAACTGATTGTTGATCTCTGCTCTCATCTCCATCTCAACGAACTGTGGCTCTCCCGGCGCACAGTACACCATAGGGCCATCGAAGGGAATGCCCAACAAATCGGCCAGCTGCCGATAGTCAAAAGAAATGTGCACCCCCTTGACGTAGCTAGTGATGCGCAACTCCTGACCCCGCTCAACATCATTGTAATCCCCCACCACCTGGAGACTTACAATAGAACTGGCGCACCAAGTCTGGACATGTGCACGCATCGTATGTGATGACAGGGAGCCACCCCATGTCGCCAAAAGCTCTCTCGACGTTGAACAAGGCTAGATCAGCCAGGTTCACCATACGACCCCCTTCCACTTTCTTACCTGTATAGTAGGCATACTATGCCTCGGCCTCATTTGAACGGAAACGGAGAGGATCACGCAATCTTGGCACTTTAGTACGGGCCATAGTACCTGCAAAAATAAGAAAGAGAAAATAAACCAGGAGTTAGTAGGATAAAATCCGAAATTGGATTTAATAACTACGTAAGTTAACAATAAAGTCCCATTTTTCACAATACAAGTGGGCGTAAGAACTTACATAAGTTAAAACATATCCTACAATCTACAGGTAGTAGAAAATTTTAACAGATAAGGTCTAATTTGGAGAAATTCAAGAAAAACCAAAAATGTCGACAAATTAGGGCAAAAAGAGAAAAAATTTAAGTTTCTCGATAACCAACCGATGAAACTGAAAATTTTTTTAGGGCTTTCGTTCCTCAAGACCCCAATAACAAAAGCCCCCAATAAAAATCAAATTTTTATGGTTGGAAAAAGTTTAATTTGAAAAATACAAGTTAAAGGAGCAAAAACCTAGAAATAAAAACCTAAAAACAGGTAAAGATGGGAAAGTATACCTGTAGGGGTGATGTGGATGTCGAAATTCGGACTAGGAACGAGCCACAATAGCGAAGTAGCACTGTAGCAACTCGGAGAGTAGAGACGAGTCGAAACGGAGGAGGAATAGTGAGAAATGACCCAGAATCGGATCTTAAAAATCTGATTTTTAGTCCGAGGGTCGGACAATTCGACTGACACCATCGACCCTCGGATCGACCCTCCAATCGACCCTCGACTCTCGGGAATCTGACAGAAATGCAAGGGTCGGACTGAGGGTCGGAGACCCATCGACCCTCGCATCGACCCTCAGCTCTCGGGAAGAACAGGTCATTCCCAGGGTCGGATACCAAGGGTCGGACATACCATCGACCCTCACTATCGACCCTACATAGAAAAGACAGTATTTTTTTTCCAGAATGAATTGAGGATTCAAATTTTATATTGGTTAGCGTGCCTACATGAAGTATAAATGATTTCTCACTGATTTTGATGATTTTCAGTCACCACCCATCTCAGAAAGAAAATATGTCTGGACGTAGAGTTACCCGACAAACCCGAAATACAGTCCCACCACCACCACCCGCGGATGAGACTAGTCCAGAGAACAATTACGCACAGGGTAACCCCGAGCCGGCAAACCCTACGAATTTGCCACCACCACCACCTGAGCTAACAACAGTGGTGATGAATCTGGCTCAACAGCTACAACAAATGCAACATGCACAAGCTCAAATGCAGGTTGCGATGGGAGTTATGTTCCAAGCCACTCAGGCTGCAGCCATGCACACTGGGCAAGCTAGTGCAACACCAGTGGGTAACCACCCAGCCCCTCAGACACCGCAACAACCAGCTGCACCAGTTCCTGTGCAAGCCCCAGAAGCAGCCCAAGGGAACTATCAGTATCCACCCCCTATGTTTGGGGCATATCAAAATCAACTGGATCACTCTCGGCTAGTAGAGAGATTTTTGAAAATGAAACCGAGAGAATTCAACGGTAAACCGTCTAATCCACTGTGGCCAGCACACTGGATAGATGAGATGGAAAGGAACTTCCTCATGATGACTATCACCGAGGAAGAGAAAGTACTATGCGCCACCTTCATGCTCAAAGGCGACGCACACCACTGGTGGAAATCCACAAAGACATACTTATTGACCAAGCACGCCCTACTGACATGGGCTATATATAAAGAAGCATTCTTCGAGAAGTATTTCCCAAGAAGCTTCAGAGATTCAATGGAAAAGGAATTTCGAGTCTGTACCAAGGGCAGATGTCCGTAGACTCATATCAACAACGTTATGAAGAACTATTTTTCTTCGCACCGGCTAGCATGCAAGAAGAAGATACAAAAACCCGTAGATTCGTTGCGGGACTGAGAGGAAGTATCAGAGAACATGTTCTGGGATTAGAGAAGAACATATACAACGAAGCTGTTCAGATTGCTCGAGTGATTGAATCGAGCCAGAAGGAGAGCTATTTCTCCCAGAACAGAGGAATTAAGAGACCAGCCGGAAACTCCTACAACGGAGGCAACACTAGGACGTATAAGCCTTTTCGTCCTCAGAATTTTAATGCTGCAACCAAGACCATCCCCGCAGCTCAACCTCAGCCGAAGCCAAATTCTGAAGCCCCGAAGTGCTATAACTGCAACCAACCAGGGCATATGGCAAGAGAGTGCCCAAAACCCAAAAAGCTGTTACATCAAGGACGGGTATATGCTGTTACATCAGAGGATGCATTCGCATCGCTCGATGTGGTCACAGGTATGATCGAAACTTTAAGATTATAATTACACTGATTGAGTATGTAGACTAAGTAAAAACGGATCACAGGTATCGTACCTATCAATACCGCCAGAGTACTCTTTGATTCAGGAGCTACTCATTCATTTATATCTGTGTCGTTTAGGAAGAAGACCAATCTGCCCATCAAAACCTTAGACTACAAATTACTCGTACGGTCACCGATGGGATTAGAAGTGGAATTAGAGAAAGGTTATGGACCATGTCCAGTTCTCATTGGAGAGAAAACCTTGGATGCAACTTTAATACAACTTGAGATGGCGGACTTCGATGTCATCTTAGGAATGGACTGGTTAGCTCGGCATTCTGCAAATCTGTTATGCGCCGAGAAGAAGCTAACGTTTAAGGATAAAGAAGGAGTAGAATTCAGTTTCTCGGGAACCAAACTTCCCAGGAGACGCAAGCTCATACTTTCTGCATTAAAGGCTAAGAAGTGCCTTGAGAAAGGAGCGGTCGGATATCTAGTATCAGTGGTCGACCTAACCAAGGACGTGCCACAAATGGAAGATATTGATGTAGTGCGGGATTTTCCTGATGTATTTCCGGAGGAACTACCCGGATTACCACCCGACCGAGCCACAGAGTTTGTAATAAATCTTACACCCGGAGCCGCACCAATATCAAAAGCACCGTATAGAATGGCTCCTACTGAACTGAAGGAATTAAAAGTGCAACTACAAGAACTACTGGATAAGGGTTATATTAGACCCAGTATATCTCCATGGGGAGCACCGGTGTTGTTCGTGAAGAAGAAAGATGGTAGCGTTAGGTTATGTATCGACTATAGAGAGTTGAATAAGCTGACAATCAAGAATCGATATCCACTACCCAGGATCGATGACTTGTTCGATCAGTTACAAGGAGCGAAGGTATTTTCAAAGATCGTTCTTCGATCGGCTATCATCAGTTGAAAATTAAGGAAGGTGACATTCCGAAGACAGCTTTCAGGACAAGATACGGACATTATGAATTCTTAGTGATGTCTTTCAGACTAACTAATGCACCGGCAACGTTCATGGAACTTATGAACCGAGTTTTCCACGATATGTTGGACACGTCGGTGATAGTATTTATTGATGACATATTGGTATACTCCAAGGACAAGGAAACCCATGTCAAGAACCTAAACGTAGCCCTACAGCGTTTGAGGAAAGAGAAGTTATACGCCAAATTTTCTAAGTGTGAGTTTTGGCTAAGCGAAGTCGCATTTTTAGGCCATGTAGTATCCACGGAAGGAATCAAAGTGGACCCCAGTAAGATCGAAGCTATTGTGAAGTGGGAAGCACCAAAGAGCGTCTCGAAATTAGAAGTTTTCCGGGTCTAGCTGGATATTATCGGAGATTCGTAGAAGACTATTCTCGGATTGCCGTACCTCTCACCAGTTTGACCAAGAAAAGAGAAAAGTTTGTATGGACGGATAAGTGTGAAAAGAGCTTTCAAACACCGAAGACCAGATTGATATCCGCTCCAATTTTAACCATTCCCGTTCGGGACGGACATTTAGCTTATACACGATGCATCGGGATTGGGATTAGGATGTGTGCTTATGCAAGGAGAACAAGTAGTTGCGTATGCATCGAGACGATTGAAGGTACATGAGAAAAATTACCCAACTCACGATTTGGAATTAGCGGCGAGTAGTACATGCTGTCAAAATATGGAGACACTACCTATACGGAGAGAAGTTTCGGATTAAGTCGGACCATAAAAGTCTTACTTATCTATTTAATCGAAAGGAGTTAAATATGAGACAAAGAAGATGGCTGGAATTATTGAAAGACTATGATTGTGATATCCAGTATCATCCGGGAAAAGCGAACGTGGTAGCAGATGCATTGAGCAGAAAAGCAATGATAAAAATCTCAAGGAGAAACCAGCACGACTGCAGCAATGTATACCAATGGAATGGTGTTTAATCACGGCAACGAGCAGTATGTGATAGATACACCGGATGGATCAACCAACCAGGGGTTCATTCATCGGTTTTCAAATATGTTCGCAGCATTGAAGATTATACCGGATATAGTGGACAAAGTGAAAACAGCTATCAAAGCAGATCCTTATCTGAGAACAGTACAAGAAGATATTGAGAAAGGTAGGACCAACTCTGAGTTCACCTTAGATAACGAGAAGGTACTGAGATATAAAGGGAGAATATGTGTACCCGAAACAGAAAGTATGGACATTAGACACCGACTGATGAAGGAAGCCCATACCACCATCTACTCGATACATCCTGGAAGTACAAAAACGTATCATGATCTAAATAAACTCTATTGGTGGAGGGGAATGAAGGCAGATGTAGCCAAGTTCGTGTCTCAATGCCTAAATTGTCAGAAGGTAAAGGCGGAGCAACAAAGACCCGCAGGACTATTACAATCATTACCGGAACCAGCTTGGAAATGGGACTGCATCACTATGGACTTCGTCACTGGACTACCATTGATTCCTCGAGTAGTTGACGCAGTTTGGGTGATTGTAGACCGTCTGACTAAGACAGCTCACTTCATACCGATACGACCCCAGTATACACTGGAAAGGTTAGCAAAGCTGTATGTGGATAATATTGTTCGGCTACACGGTGTTCCAGAAAGCATTGTGTCCGATAGAGACCCACGATTTACTTCCAGATTTTGGGAAGGACTGCAAAAGGCTATGGGTACAACATTGAAGTTCATTACTGCATTCCACCCACAGACTGACGGACAGTCGGAGCGTACCATTCAGATTTTAGAAGATATGCTACGAGCATGTGTGACTGATTTCAAGGGATCATGGGACGAGAAGTTACCATTGATCAAGTTCGCTTACAATAACAGCTATCAGGCTACTATACAGATGTCACCTTATGAAGCACTGTATGGTAGGAAGTGTCGAACTCCCTTGTTTTGGAATGAAGATGGAGAACGTAGTATCGTTGGACCAGAATTTGTTGAAGAGACTTGTCGAGTGGTCGACATCATCAAGGAAAGAGTAAGAGTAGCTTAGAACCGTCAGAAGCAATACGTAGATACTCGACGAAGAGATCTAGAGTTCGCCGTAGGCGAAAAAGTATTCTTGAAAGTATCGCCTATGCGAGGATTGAAGAGGTTCAGACAGAAAGGAAAATTTAGTCCAAGGTATGTTGGACCATATGAGATTCTGGCTAAGCGTGGAAAAGTAGCTTATCAGTTAGCACTACCACCATCTATGTTAAGTGTGCATGACGTATTTCACATATCCTTATTGAAGAAGTATGTCAAAGACCCAACACATGTGTTGACAGTAGATTTGCCGGAACTAACTGATGATTTGATATTTGAAGTAATACCAACGGAAATCACTAGTCGAAAAGTTCAACGTCTACGCAACAAAGATATCTACTATGTTAAGGTCACATGGAAAAGTAGAGACATGGAAGAGATTACACGGAAAGAAGAAAATGCTATGAGGAAGCAATACCCTGACTTGTTTGACTCAGAAGGTACGTACAATTTCGAGGATGAAATTTTTATAAGTTGGGGGGAGTTGTAAGACCCGTGTCAATCTAACCCGGTCTTACCACCTTGAACCAGGTCTACCCATCATGGTCGAGTCAAGTGGACCAAGGGCATGAAGTAGATCGAGATCCCAGGTATGAAATCGACCCAAAAACACTAAATTCTATGGGAGGGTCACACACCCAGCTAAGCAGGGTCGGACCTCCCAAACCAGAAAGATCGACCCTCAGTTTTTTAGGGAGGGTCGGACAGCTTAAGACCCTAGGGTCGACGGGATCATCGACCCTCCCATCGACCCTCGGTTTCTGAGGAAAACTGAAATTAGGAAATTTCCTAATTTTCGGTTGGGATTCTTTCCAAATTTCAATGGGATTATTATAGGACATTCCTAGTCTATTTAAAGGACGTCCCTAAGCCACATTCACTCCTTTCACACCCCTAATTGAATTGAGAGAAAGAGAGAAGAAGGAAAAGAGGAAGAAAGGAGGCTAGGAAGAAGGCTTAGCAAAAAGGAGAAGAAATTGCAGAGAAAAGTAATCTTCTCAGGTATGGATACTAATTCTATGAGTTTCTATAGACCTTAGGTTAGATATGATTGAGTGTAGGATTTCGGAGAAACCCAAACCATCCATCCATGGTTAGGCTTTCATGGAAAACCATAGGAGGATGCACGAAAGCTATCTAGATGAATCATACATGGTTCTAGACCATGGAATGAATGTTGAGTGAACGTAGGAAGCAAGCCATAGGACCCCAAACACGAAGAATTGATTAAAAAGTGGAAATTGGACCAGAGTGCACCAAGGGTCGCACCGAGGGTCGATAGACCATCCGACCCTAGGTGTTTCAGACCATCGACCCTCAGCATTCGGGAAGTTCAGAATGCTGGGAGGGTCGATAGACCCATCGACCCTAGCATCGACCCTCAGTTGACAGAATGGTTTTTAAATTCTGAACTAATTCTAATTAAATTCTATCGACTTTGTTAGGTTTGCTAGCAATATAGTACCGTTATAACAGTGAATCGAAAGCTGGGAAAATATCTATTAGCAAGCTAAGGTGAGGAACCTTAACCCCAAACTAAATTGGTTAATAATAAACTGTTTTCTATTTCTTGAGTCCTATGCCATGTTTGATTATATGCGAATATGTTTGTAATGTGCATACAACATGCCATCCAATATTTCTATTACTTGTTCATGCATATTTACTTTATGGTTTATAACATGATGATGATGTTGATGATAGGAATAGGCATGTGATTGTATGTGTGTGGTTGGTGTGCTTGATGCGAGAGAGTATCAGGGGAGGTGTGATGAGAACGTCAATAAACGTTAACCTTTGGCGGGTCTCAGCACTTTAGCTCTATCTCTAACTCAAGTCTTGTGCATTGACATCGTCGTATCGTCATTACCTTAGCAGAACTATTATGTCATAGAGTATCAGGGGAGGTGGTCTCGGTCCTTGTAGTCTCTGACTCTACCGGGGGGCCTTAGATCTATCTCTATGGATGTTCCGAGGGATGCTGGGGTGAGGCCTTGGATACACTGTTTGGCATTAGGATTGGTTAGTAGCGAGCCCAGTTTGCAAGCCCTCGCTAACAGGGGCTTACGTGTTGGTATAGCATTATATAGCAATAAACGTTAACCTTTGTTGTATAATGTTATGGTAGGGTGGATGGGGACGACGATAAACGTTAACCTTCGGGCAGGCTTCCACACCCTGTGTATAGTGGCGGTATCAATAAACGTTAACCTTTGATCACCCAACCTTTCTATTGCACATTGCAAACTATAAACCAAGACCAAAGATATGAATTGACTTTTTGCATGCATATGAAATGTTGCATTATTTTGGCTACTCACTGAGCCGTGTTGTGTGCTCACCCCTCGACGTCGAATATTTTTAGTTGATGATGCAGGATATACTGTTGAAGATTATATGAACCTGTCAGCGTATGGAACTGTAGCAGCTATGGATGTTGGAGCTGAAGACGATACACACGACTCCTCTTGCGAGTGCAACTCGTGTGTATTCGATTAGATATTTTTACAGTTTTCTTATTTGGATTTATAAGACATGTAGTTGGTATTTACCTATTTATGTCTTAGTTAAACACAGAATAATTTGATATTATTTATGGGTATCATTCTAGTACTCAGTTCATATTATTTATAAATTTTCTGCTATTGTGTATTACTCTGATTATGATTGTGGATGCGTGTAAAGTTTGGATAACGCGGGGATAGCCTATTAGAGGTCCTGGTTGAGCCGTTGTTTGTTAGCGGTTCATCACACCATTCTGAACAGTGTGGAATTGGGGTGTGACACCAACCCCCTATCGACCCCCGGTACTCGGTAAATCTGAAAACTAGGAAAGTTTCCAAATTTCGATGGGATTCCTTCCAAATCTCAATGGGACTTATTTTAGGAGTTACTACTCTATAAATAGGACGTCCCTAAGCCTCCTTTACTCCTTTTACAACCCTAATTGAATTGAGAGAAAGAGAAGAGAAGGAAGAGAAGGAAAAGAGAAGGAAAGAAGAGAAGAAAGCAAAAGGAGAAGAGCTGTAGAGAAGGAGTATTTTTCTCAGGTATGGATACTAATTCCATGATTTTCTTAAGACCTTAGGATAGATAATGCAGAGAGTATGATCTCGGAGAAACCCAAACCATCAACCTACGGTTAGGTTTTCATGGAAAACCATGGGGAAAAATCATGAAAGCCATATAGGTGGTAGCAACATGGTTCTAGACCATAGAACATGTGTAGAATGGATTATAGGAGCAAACCATAGGACCCCAAACACGAAGAATGTATTTAAGGAAGAAAATCGACCAAAACCCACAAGGGGTCGCATGGGGGGTCGATGCCCAATCGACCCTACCAGACCCTGAGCATCGACCCCCAGTGTTCGGGAAGTCCAGAATAGGGGTGGTCGCACCCAGGGTCGATCATTACTCCGACCCTACCTCCGACCCCCAGTTAAAAATGGTTTTTAAATTCAGAATTAATTCTAATTAAATTCTATCGACTTTGTTAGGTCTTCTAGCAATATAATAACAATATAAAGGTGATCTTAAAGCTTGTAAAAGGATCTATTAGCAAGCTAAGGTGAGGAAACAGAACTCTAAACTAATTGGTTAATACTAAACTGTTTTCTCTTTTCTTGAGTCCAATGCCATTCTTGATCCTATGCGAATATGTTTGTAATGTGCATACAACATGTCATCCAATATTTCTATTATTTGTTCATGCATATTTACTTTATTGTTTATAACATGATGATGATGATGATGATAGAAATAGGCATGTGAATGTATGTGTGTGGTTGGTGTACTTGATGCGAGCAAGTATCAGGGGAGGTGTGATGGGAACGTCAATAAAAGTTAACCTTTGGCGGGTCTCAGCACTTTAGCTTTATCTCTAACTCAAGTCTTGTGCATTAGCATCGTCGTATCGCCATTACTTTAGCAGAACTATTACGTCGTAGAGTATCAGGGGAGGTGGTCTCGGTCCTTGTAGTCTCTGACTCTACCGGGGGGCCTTAGCTCTATCTCTATGGATTATCTGAGAGATGTTGGGGTGAGGCCTTGGATACACTGTTTGGCATTAGGATTGGTTAGTTGTGAGCCCAGTTTGCAAGCCTTCGCCAGCAGGGGCTTATGTGTTAGTATGGCACTGTACAGCAATAAACGTTAACCTTTGTTGTACAATGTTATGGTGGGGTAGATGGGGACGACGATAAACGTTAATCTTTGGGCGGACTTCCACACCCTGTGTATAGAGGCGGGGTCAATAAACGTTAACCTTTGACCACCCAACCTTTCTATTGCGCATTGCAAACTTTAAACCAGACCAAAGATATGAAATGACTACATGCATATGTATTGTTGCATTGTTTTGTTTACTCACTGAGCCATGATGTGTGCTCACCCCCTCGACGTCGAATATTTTTAGTTGATGATGTAGGTACTACCATCGAATATTATGTCAACGCTCCAGTGTATGGTCACGTGGCGGCGATGGAAGTTGAAGATGAAGTGGATACACATGAATCCTCTTGCGAGTGCAACTCATGTGTATTTGATTAGATTTTTAGTTTTCTTTATTTGGATTTATTAAAGACATATATTTGATACTTATTTATGTCTTAGTTGATACAGAATAATTTGTTATTTTAATATTAATATCACAGTAGATTCTCAGTTCATTTTACTATAAGACTTCCGTTATTGTGTATTTACTCTGATTATGAATGTGGATATATAAGGTTTAGATCAGCCGGATACCACCTGTATGAGATCCTGGTTGAACCATTGGTTTGCTAGCGGTTCATCACACCATTCTGAACTGTGCGGAATTGGGGTGTGTCAACTTGATATCAGAGCATCTCGGACCGTGTCCGCTAAACTGGTATACATTCACGATAAATTGTGAACTAAGATAGGATAAAAGTAAAAACTGTAATATTAACACACTATAAGCACAAGTTATGTTTGAGACCAAATTTGAAACGAAAATAATGCATCTATTAAAGGAAGAACAAATTTAAATACAATGAGAGATAAACAAACATGTACAAAGAGCTAAAACAGAGTACAGTCCACAACCCGGACAGTTACTCTGTAGTACAAAGAAAGAAAATAAGTATAATCATGAAGCTGGAGGTGAAGGAGGGGGCGGTGCCTCACGATCTCTGTCATAATCCTCAGTGTTGACTCTAGTCAACTAGGCTATCTGAGTCTGGGTCGTCTGAAGAGTAGCTGTAAGATCCGCTACCCGCTGATCAGTCCGGCGCTGAGCCTCCATGAGCTCTCACATCCTCTTGTCTAGTAGCTCATCCACTCTCACCCGCTGAGCGTCTAGTAACTCTCCCATCCTCATGTCTGATGTTCCCTGGGCGTCTAGTAGCTCATCCACTCTCACCTGCTGAGCGTCTAGTAACTCCCCCATCCTCAGATCAAATCGGCGTTGAGCCTCTCTGATCTCATGCAATATCTCCATCATATCAGGAAATGGGTGAGAAGGACCAGCCGCATGTGAAGGACCAGCCGCATATGAAGTACTAGCTCCAGCCGCATGCATAGGTGAAGGAGGTGGTATAGAGTTTACATCCATGTACATACGGTCATCATCACCAGCAGGCTCCGTATGAACTCCAGCGGCGGCAACTGCCTCAGCGTCAGCTATCTCTACGCGAGTGCGAGGGCGCACCATCGCGTTCCTCTCCTCATCACTGACCTGAGCATCTTGCATGCCCATCTTGTAAATAGTCTCCCAATCTAGAGGCGATGAGAAGGACTTCTCCTGAATCTTCTCATCCAATAAATCAACCTCCAAGCGGTAAGCAGAACAGTGATCATACGTCCGTAAGGAAGGTTACCAGTGTAACTGGGCAATGTAGCAGTGATCATGGTACGCATGATGATGTACGGAAGGCAAACGGGCTGCCTAGTGCAAATACTGTATAGAAGATACTGGGTCAGCTGGGAAACCCTCTCGTAATGACCACTCTATGGAATCAGGTTATGCTGAATGATCTTGTAATATACCCGTGGAACTAGACGCATATAACATGCCCTCATCTGCCAGCGATCAGGACGAAGGAGCTGGTTATCGATCTCGACCCTCATCTGTAGAAAGAAGAATTGGGGCTCTCCAGGAGTGCAGAAAACCATGGGGCCATCATAAGAGATGCCCAGTAGGTCAGCTAGCTGCCGATAGTCAAACGAGATGTTCACCCCTTTGACGTAACTCGTGATGCGCAACTCGTGACCCCTCTCAACATCATTGTAATCCCCCACCACCTTGAGGAGACAATAGAACTGGCGTACCAAATCGGGGCAGGTGCATGCGTCGTAAGTAATGACAGGGAGCCATCCCATATCACCAAACACTCTCTCCACATTGAACAGGGCTAACTCAGCCAAGTTCACCTTACGACCACCCTCTACTTTCTTGCGAGCGTAGTGGGCATACTGTGCCTCAGCTTCATTGGAACAGAAACAAAGAGGATCACGAACTCTGGACACTTTGGTACCAGCCATAGTATCTACAAATAAGAAAGAGAAACCAATAATGGGTTAGAAAAGAGTAAAAAACCAAAAATTGGGACATTAGAACGACGTAAGTTGGCTAAAAAGCCTCACTTGTCACCCATACACGTGGGCAAGAGGACTTACGTAGGTTCTAACAGATCCTACAACACTCACACAGTAGGAAATTCTAACTAATAGAATCCAATTTGAAGAAATTGTGAGAAATAAAAAATTTGGACAAATTAGGGCAAAAAGAGCAAAAATCCAAGTTTCTCGATAACCAACCAATGAAACTCAAAAATTTTTGAGGGCTTTCGTTCCTCGAGTCACCAATAACGAAAGCCCCCAATAAAAATAGAATTTTAACGGTTGAAAAAAGTTTAATTTGAAAAATACAAGATAAATGGGCAAAAACCTAGAAATGAAAACCTAAAAACAGGTAAAAATGAGAAAACATACCTATAGGAATGATGTGGACGTCGAAACACGGAATCGAAATGACCAATATAGCGGAGTGACACTGTAGCAACTCAGAGGTGGAAGACGAGTCGAAACGGGGAAGGAATAATGGGAAATGGACCCAGAATCAGACCTTAAAAATCTGATTTTTGGTCCGGGGGTCGGAGAATTCGATCAGGATAATCGACCCCCACATCGACCCCCATATCGACCCCCAGCTCTCGGGAACCTGACAGAAAACCAGGGGTCGCACCTAGGGGTCGGACATACCATCGACCCCTGTATCGACCCCCCGCTCTCGGGAATTTGACAGGAAACCAGGGGTCGCACCTGGGGGTCGGACACCCATCGACCCCCGCATCGACCCCTGGCTCTTGGGAAGAATAGGTACATTCCTAGGGTCGTATACTGAGGGTCGGACATACCATAGACCCCCACCATCGACCCTGCATAGAAAAGATAGTATTTTTCACAGAATGATCTAAATTTTTTGAAAATAACATCGGTTAGCGTTCCTACATGAAGTATAAATGATTGCCTCACATTTGTGAATGATTTTTCAGGCATCACCAATATCAGAGGAAAATGGCTAGATGTAGAGTAACCAGGCAAAGCCGAAACGCAGTTCCACTACCACCACCTGTAGAGGAAACTAGTCATGAAAATATATATGGACATGGAAATCCACAGGTTGCACCACTAGTAAATCCGGTTCAGGAAAATCCTACAAACTTGCCACCTCCACCATCGGAGCTAGCAACCGTGGCTATAAACTTATCGCAACAGCTGCAACAAATGCAATACGCACAGGCTCAAATGAAAGCAGCAATGGGGATTATGTTCTAGGCAGCCCATGCTACACCAATGCCGACTGGACAAACCAGTGCAGCACAGGTGGGTAACCACCCAGCACCTCAAATACCTCATCCACCAGCTGCACAGATTCCAGTACCAGGTCTGGAAGTAGCTCAGGATAATTATCAGTTGGATCACTCTCGACTGGTTGAGAGATTCTCGAAGATGAAGCCCAAGGAATTTAACGGTAAACCGTCTGATCCTCTATGGCCAGCACATTGGATCGATGAGATGGAAAGAAATTTTCTTATGATGACTATTACAGAAGAAGAAAAGGTATTATGTGCCACCTTCATGCTAAAAGGCGGTGCACATCATTGGTGGAAATCGACCAGGGCCTACCTATTAACCAAGTACGCCTTATTGACCTGGGCTATTTATAAAGAAGCTTTCTTTGAGAAGTATTTTCCCCGAAGATTCAAAGATTCTAAGGAGAAGGAGTTCCTAAGTTTATATAAGGGCCAGATGTTCGTGGATGCATATCAACAGTGTTATGAGGAGCTGTTATTCTTTGCACCACTCAGTATGCAAGAAGAAGATAGTAAGACCTGTAGGTTTGTCACGGGACTTAGAGGGAGCATGAGAGAGCATGTTCTAGGCTTGGAGAAGAAGGTACATAATGAAGCAGTGCAAATTGCTCGAGTTATTAAATCGAGCCAGAAGGAAAGCTATTTTACACAGAACAGATGTAAGACCCATATCAAACAAACCCGGTCTTATCACCTTGAACCAGGTTTACCCATCATGATTGAATCAAATGGACCAAGGGCGTGAAGAGATCATGATCCCAGGTATCAAATCGACCCTAAAACACTCAATTTAAGGGGAGGGTCGCATACCCAGCAAAGGAGGGTCGGACCCCCAAGACAGAAAGTCAGACCCTTAGTTTTATAGGGAGGGTCGGACACCTTAGGAACCCTAGGGTCGACGGGATCATCGACCCTCCCATAGACCCTCAGTTGCCGCTGAAATTGAAATTAGGAAATTTCCTAATTTTCGATTTGGATTCTTTCCTAATCTCAAAGGGACTTATTTTAGGATGTTTCTACTTTATTTAAAGGACGTCCCTAAGCCTCTTTCACTCCTTTTACAACCCTAATTGAATTGAGAGAAAGAGAAGAGAAGGAAAAGGACAAGAAGAGAGGCAAGGAAAAGAAGATAGCAAAAAGGAGAAGAGTTGCAGAGAGGGAGTAATCTTCTCAGGTATGGATACTAATTCCATAAGTTTCTACAGACCTTAGGTTCGATAATGATGAGAGTATGATCTCAGAGAAACCCAAACCATCAACCCATGGTTAGGTTTTCATAGAAAACTATGGGAGATTACATGAAAGCTATCTAGGTGGAAGATTCATGGTTCTAGACCATGGAATGAATGTTGAATGGACTATAGGAGAAAGCCATAGGACCCCAAACACAAAGGATGGACTAAAAGGAGGGAAATTGACCAAAATCAACCGAGGGTCACATAGAGGGTCGATGACCATCCGACCATATGTGATCCTGAGGATCGACGCTCAGTGTTCGGGAAGTCCAGATTGGGGAGGGTCGCACCCAGGGTCGATCATGACTCCGACCCTACCTCCGACCCTCAGTTAACAGAATGGTTTTAAAATTTTGAATAAATTCTAAATAAATTTTATCGGCTTTGTTAGGTTCTTCTCGCAATATAATAACATTATAAAGGTGATTCTAAAGCTTGGAAGAGTATCTATTAGCAAGCTAAAGTGAGGGAACAAGACCTAAACTAACTGGTTAATAATAAACTATTTTACTTCTTGAGTCTAATGCCATATTGATTTTATGCGTGTATGCTTGTGTGTGCATTCAACATGCCATCCAATATTTCTATTAATTGTTCATGCATATTTATTTTACTGCTTATAACATGATGATGATGATGATGATAGGAATAGGGATGTGAATGTTTGTGTTTGGCCAGTGTATATGGTGAGGGTAGGGATGGTATCAACTGGTACAACCATGACCGTTCTTCATGGGGTGTATATTGTGCCATGGTCTACTCAAGTCATGTCCACTGATGTCTTCGTATCGCCATTACCTTAGCAGAACTATTATGTCGTAGAGCATCAGGGGAGGTGGTCTCGGTCCTTGTAGTCTCTGACTCTACCGGGGGGCCTTAGCTCTATCTCTATGGACGTTCTGAGGGATGCTAGGGTGAGGCCTTGGATACACTGTTTGGCATTAGGATTGGTTAGTTGCGAGCCCAGTTTGCAACCCTAGCCAGTAGGGGTTTATTTGTTGGTAGGGTGTCAACCGGTACAACCATGCCATTTTCATGGGGTGTATATTGTTCCATTTTGGGTGCTGTAGGCGATAGTGCAGGAGTCATTGGGCGTATCCACTCACTTGTGTATAGAGGTCCGGCGGCCACCTATCCTTTCTATAGCATGGTGTAAACTTTAAACCGGACCAAAGATATAAATTGATTGCATGCATATGTATTGTTGCATTATTTTGTTTGCTCACTGAGCCATGATGTGTGCTCACCCTTCGACATCGAATATTTTTAGTTGATGATGCAGGTTTAACCATTGAAGACTATATAAATGCTCCAGAGTACGGGAACGTTGCAGCGATGGTAGCTGAAGATGAAGTGGATACACATGACATCTCTTGCGAGTGCAACTCATGTGTATTCGATTAGATTTTCAGTTTTATTTATTTGGATTATTAAAGACATGTATTTGATATTTATTTACTTATGTCTTAGTTGATACAGAATAATTAGTTATTTAACTATTGATATCACAATAGATTCTCAGTTCATTTTATTATAAGACTTTCGCTATTTGTTCTATTTACTCTGATTATTTATGTGGATGTATGGAGTTTAGATAACACGGATATAGCCTACTCGAGATCCTGGTTGAACCATTGGTTTGTTAGCGGTTCATTACATCATTCTGAATAGTGTGGAATTGGGGTGTGACAACTTGGTACCTGAGCATCTCAGGCCTTGTCCGCTGAACTAGCATACATTCAAGACAATTGTGAACTGAGATAGGATAAAAGTAAAAACTTTAATACAAACACACTATAAGCACAAGTGATGGTTCAGACCAAATTTATAAAGAGAATAATACATCTATTAAAGGAGAAACAATTTTATATACCATATGAGAGACACAAATGTATATACACAACTAAAGCAGAGTACAGTCCACCACCCGGACAGTTACTCTGTCGTACAAGAAAATAAATACAATCAAGAAGCTGGAGGTGAAGGAGGAGGCGGTGCCTCACGGTCTCTGTCATAGTCCTCGGCATAGCCTCTGGTCAACCAGGCCACCTGGGTCTAAGTCGCCTGAAGACTAGCTGTAAGATCAGCCACCCGCTGATGAGTCCGGCGTTGGGCGTCTAGAAGTTCCTCCATCCTCAGATCAGATCTGCGCTGACCCTCTCTGATCTCATGCAACATCTCCATCATATCAGAAGGTGGGTGTGAAGGACCAGCCGCATGAGAAGGACCAGCCTCAGGTGCAGGATCCACTGCAGAAGAAGTACCAACTCCAGCCGCATGTGTAGGTGAATGCGGTGGTATTGAGTCGACATCCATATACATGCGGTCATCATCATCGGCAGGATCCACATGAGCTCTAGTAGCGGCAGCAACTGCCTCAGCATCCGCAATCTCGATGCAAGTGTGAGGGCGCACCATCTCGTTCCTCTCCTGGTCACTAACTTGGGCATCCCGCATACCCATCTTGTAGATAGCCTCCCAATCTAGAGGCGACGAGAAGGTTTTTTCCTGAATCTTCTCATCCACCAAATCAACCCCCAGGCGAGTAAGCAGGACTGTGATCATACGTCCATAGGGTATATTACCCCTATGACTGGGCAATGTGGCACTAATCATAGTCCGCATGATGATGTATGGCAGGCAGACGGGCTGTTTAGTGCAGATACTGTATAGCAGATACTGGGTCAGCTGAGAAACCCTCCCGTAATGGCCACTCTGCGGAATCAGATTATGCTGGATAATCATACAGAAGACCCGTGGAGCTGGACGCTTGTAACAAGCTCTCATCTGCCAGCGATCAGGTCATAGCAACTGACTGTCGATCTCTGCCCTCATCTCCATGGAAACAAACTGGGGCTCTCCAGGCGCACAGTAAACCATAGGGCCATCATAGGAAATGCCTAGTAGATCGGCCAGTTGCCGATAGTCAAATGAAATGTTCACTCCCTTTACATAGCTAGTGATGCGTAGCTCGTGACCCCTATCCACATCATTGTAATCCCCCACCACCTGGAGATTACAATAGAACTGTCGCACTAAATCCAGGCATGTGCACGCGTTGTAAGTGATGACAGGGAGCCATCCCATGTCACCAAATGCTCTCTCCACATTGAACAGGGCTAGCTCAGCCAAGTTCACCAAACGACCACCCTCTACCTTCTTACGAGTGTAGTGGGCATACTGTGCCTCGACTTCATTAGAGCGGAAGCGAAGTGGATCACGAACTCAGGGTACCTTAGTACGAGCCATGTTATCTGCAAAGAAAAACAAATAATGAGTTAATAAGATAAAAATCTGAAATTTGACATTATAATGGCATAAGTGGCCAAAATCCTCACTTGTCACCCATACACGGGGGCAGGAGAACTTACGTAGGTTCTAACATATCATAGAACACATATACAGTACGAAATTTTAACTAATGAGGTCCAATTTGAAGAAATTTCAAGAAATCGAAAATTTCGACAAACTAGGGCAAAAAGTTCAAAAATCCAAGTTCTCGATAACCAACCGATGGAACTCAAAAATTTTTGAGGGCTTTCATTCCTCGAGACACCAATAACAAAAGCCCCCAATAAAAATCGAATTTTTACGGTTGGAAAAAGTTTAATTTAAAAATACGGGTTAATTGGACCAAAACCTAGAAATGGAAACTTAAAAACAGGTAAAAATGAGAAAACATACTTGTAGGGATGATGTTGATGTTGAAACACGGATCCAAATTGACCAAAATAGCAGAGTGGCACACTGTAGCAACTCAGAGGTAAGACGAGTCGAAACGGGATGGAAATAATAGAGAATGAACCCAAAATCGGAACTTAAAGGTCTGATTTTTGGTCTGAGGGTCGGACAATCCGACCAGGACAATCGACCCTTGGATCGACCCTCCCATCGACCCTCGGCTCTCGGGAATCTGACAGAAAACCGAGGGTCTGATACTGAGGGTCGGATACCAATCGACCCTCACATCGACCCTTAGCTCTCGGGAAGAACAGGTCATTCCCAGGGTCGGATACTGAGGGTTGGACATACCATCGACCCCCACCATCGACCCTACATAGAAAAGATAGTATTTTTTTCATAAAATGAGCTGGAAATTTTGGAATTTTACATCGGTTAATGTGCCTACATGAAGTATAAATGATTGTCTCACCTATTTTGATGATTTTTAGGCACCACCAAAGTCAGAAGAAATTATGTTTGGATGTAGAGTAACCAGACAGAGCCAAAATGCAGTTCCACCACCACCACCCGAGGAGGAAACTAACCAGGAGAATATATATGTACCAGAAAACCCAGATCAGACAAATCCTACAAACTTGCCACCTCCACCACCAGAGTTAGCAACAGTGGTGATGAATTTAGCACAACAGCTGCAACAGATGCAACACGCACAGGCTCAAATGCAAGTTGCAATGGGAATTATGTTCCAAGCCGCACATGCTACACCCATGCAGACGGGACAAGCCAGTGCAGCACCGGTGGGTAACCACCTAGCACCTCAAACACCTCAACCACCAGCTGCACAGATTCTAGTACCAGGTCCGAAAGAAGCTCAGGTTAACTATCAGTATCCACAACCCATGTTTGGGGCATAGCACCAAAATCAGCTGGATCACTCTCGACTGGTTGAGAGATGTCTGAAGATGAAGCCCAAGGAATTTAACGGTAAACCGTCGGATCCGTTATGGCCAGCACATTGGACCGATGAGATGGAGAGAAACTTTCTTATGATGACCATCACTGAAGAAGAAAAAGTACTATGTGCCACCTTCATGCTAAAGGGTGACGCACATCATTGGTGGAAATCTACTAGGGCTTACCTATTGACCAAGCACGCCCTACTGACTTGGGCTATCTATAAAGAAGCATTCTTCGAGAAGTATTTTCCCCGAAGCTTCAGAGATTCTATGGAGAAGGAATTCCATAGTTTATATCAGGGACAGATGTCCGTGGATGCATATCAACAGCGTTACGAAGAGCTGTATTTCTTTGCACCACTCAGCATGCAGGAAGAAGACACTAAGACCCGTAGGTTTGTCACGGGACTGAGAGGAAGCATCAGAGAGCACGTTCTGGGCTTGGAAAAGAAGATATATAATGAAGCTGTCCAAATTGCTCGAGTCATAGAATCGAGCCAGAAGGAAAGCTACATTACACAGAACAGAGGCATAAAAAGGCCAGCCGGAAATGCCTATAACGGAGGGAACAACAAGACGTTTAAACCCTTCCGTGCTCAAGGCTTTACTGCTGCATCCAAGACTACCCCTGTAACGCAACAGCAACCAAAGCCAAACTCTGAAGGTCCGAGATGTTACAACTGCAATCAAGTGGGACATATGATAAGGGAGTGTCCTAATCCCAAGAAGCAAGTACATCAAGGATGATTATATGCTGTTACATCCGAGGATGCTGCCGCATCACCTGATGTGGTCACAGGTATGATTGAAACCTTTTTAGTTGTAATTACATTGTATGAGCATGTTGACTAAGTAAAAATAAATCACAGGTATCGTACTTATAAATGGCGTACCCGCCAGAGTACTCTTTGATTCAGGAGCTACTCATTCCTTTATATCTGTGTCATTCGGAAAGAAGTTGAATTTACCCATCAAAACATTGGACCACAAACTACTGGTACGGTCACAAATGGGGTTAGAAGTAGAATTAGAGAAAGGTTATGGACCATGTCCAGTTCTCATTGGCGAGAAAACCTTAGATGCAACTTTGATACAACTTGAGATGACAGACTTTGACGTCATCTTGGGAATGGACTAATTAGCTCGGCATTCTGCATACCTATTATGTGCCAAAAAGAAGCTAACATTCAAAGACAAAGAAGGAGAAGAATTCGGTTTTTTGGGAACCAAACTTCCCTGTAGACGCAAGCTTATACTCTCAGCACTGAAGGCTAAGAAGTGCCTTGAGAAGGGGGCAGTCGGGTATCTAGCATCAGTGGTCGACCTAACCAAGGAAGCACCACGACTGGCAGATATTGATGTAGTGTGGGACTATCCCGATGTATTTCCAGAGGAACTACTAGGATTACCACTCGACCGAGCCACAGAGTTTGTGATAGATCTTATACCCGGAGCCGCACCAGTATCAAAAGCACCTTATAGAATGGCTCCTACTGAACTGAAGGAATTAAAAGTACAACTACAAGAACTGCTGGACAAGGGTTATATTCAACCCAGTATATCACCATGGGGAGCACCGGTATTATTTGTAAAGAAGAAGGACGGTAGCATTCGATTATGTATGGACTATGGGGAGTTGAATAAGCTGACAATCAAGAATCGATATCCACTACCTAGGATCGATGACTTGTTCGATCAGTTGCAAGGAGCAAAGGTATTTTCTAAGATCGATCATCGGTCTGATTATCATCAGTTGAAGATTAAAGAGGGTGATATTCCTAAAACAGCTTTCAGGACCAGATACAGATATTATGAGTTCTTGGTCATGTCTTTCGGATTAACAAACGCACCAGCAACTTTCATGGAACTTATGAACCGGGTTTTCCACGACATGTTGGATACGTCAGTTATAGTATTCATTGATGATATATTGGTATATTCCAAGGACAAAGAAACCCATATCATGAACCTAAACGCCGCCCTACAACGTTTAAGGAAAGATAAGTTATATGCCAAATTTACCAACTGTGAGTTCTGACTAAGTGAAGTCGCCTTCCTAGGCCATGTAGTATCCACAGAAGGTATCAAAATGGACCCCAGCAAGATCGAGCCTATTGTAAAGTGGGAAGCACCAAAGTACGTTTCAGAAATTAAAAGTTTTCTGGGTCTCGTCGGTTATTATTGAAGATTCGTGGAAGACTATTCCCGGATTTCCGTACCTCTCACCAGTCTGACTAAGAAAGGGGAAAAGTTTCTGTGGACTGATAAATGTGAGAAGAGCTTCCAAACATTGAAGACCAGATTGATATCCACTCCGATTTTAACTATTCCTGTTCCAGGACAGACATTTACCTTATTCACTGATGCGTCAGGACTGGGATTAGGATGTGTGCTTATGCAAGGAGAGCAAGTAATTGCTTATGCCTCAAGACAGTTAAAGAGACATGAGAAAAATTATCCCACTCATGATCTGGAGTTAGCGGTAGTAGTACATGCTGTCAAGATATGGAGACATTATCTATATGGGGAGAAATTTCAGATTAAGTCAGACCATAAAAGTCTTACTTATTTATTTAATCAAAAAGAATTGAATATGAGACAAAGAAGATGGCTGGAACTATTGAAGGACTATGATTGTCATATCCAGTATCATCCGGGGAAATTTAATGTAGTAGCAGATGCATTCAGCAGAAAGGCAATGATAAAATCTCAAGGAGAGGTTAGTACAACCGTAGCAATGTGTACTATCGGAATGGTATTCAATCACGGCAATGAGCAGTATGTGTTAGATACAACGGATGGATCAGCCAACCAAGGGTTTATTCATCGATTTTCAAATATGTTCGCTGCATTGAAAATTATACCGGATATAATGGATGAATTGAAGACTGCTATCAAATCAGATCCTTATCTGAGAATCGTACAAGAAGATATCGAGAAAGGTAGGACTAATCCTGAGTTCACCTTGGACGAAGAGAAAGTATTGAAATACAAAGGAAGAATATGTGTACCTGAAACAGAAGGTGTGGACATTAGACACCGACTGATGAAAGAAGCCCATACCACCGTCTATTCGATACATCCGGGAAGTACAAAAATGTATCATGATTTAATGAAACTGTATTGGTGGAGAGGAATGAAAACAGATGTAGCTAAGTTTGTGTCTCAGTGCCTAAATTGCCAGAAAGTAAAAGCTAAACGACAATGACCCGCAAGACTGTTACAACCATTACCGGAACCAGCATGGAAATGGGACTACATCACTATGGACTTCGTCATGAGATTACCACTGATTCCTCGAGTAGTGACGTAGTTTGGGTGATTGTAGACCGTCTGACTAAAACAACTCGCTTCATACCAATACGACCGCAGTATACACTGGAAAGGTTAGCAAAGCTGTATGTGGATAATATTGTTCGATTACATGATGTACCAGAAAGCATTGTGTCCGATAGAGATCCACGATTTACTTCTAAGTTTTGGGAGGGATCGCAATAGGCTATGGGTACAACATTGAAGTTCAGTACCGCATTCCACCCACAAATAGATGGATAGTCAGAGCGTACAATCCAGATTCTAGAAGATATGCTACGAGCATGTGTAATTGACTTCAAGGGATCATGGGATGAAAGATTACCACTGATCGAGTTCGCTTATAACAATAGCTATCAGGCTACTATACAGATGCCACCTTATGAAGCACTGTACGGCAGAAAGTGTCGAACTCCTTTGTTTTGGAATGAAGTGGGAGAACGTAGTATTGTTGGACCGGAATTTATTGAAGAGACTTGTCGAGTGGTCGACATTATTAAAGAAAGAGTGAGAACAGTTCAGAACCGTCAGAAGCAATATGCAGATACTCGACGCAGAGATCTTGAGTTCGTTGTAGGTGATAAAGTATTCTTGAAGGTTTCACCTATGCGAGGATTGAAAAGGTTCGGAAAGAAAGGAAAACTAAGTCCAAGATATGTTGGGCCGTATGAGATTTTAGCTAAGCGTGGGAAAGTGGCTTATCAGTTAGCACTACCACCATCTATGTCAAGTGTGCATGACGTATTTCATATTTCCCTATTGAAGAAGTATGTCAAGGATCCAACGCATGTGTTGACAGTAGATTTACCGGAATTGACTGGTGATTTGACATTTGAAGTAATTCCAACTGAAATCACCAGCCAAAAAGTTCAACGTCTACGCAATCGAGATATCTATTATGTTAAGGTCACATGGAAAAGTAGAGACATGGAAGAAATTACATGGGAAGAAGAAAATACTATGCGAAAGCAAAACCCTCACTTATTTGATTCAGAAGGTACGTAAAATTTCGAGGATAAAATTTTTATAAGTAGGGGGGAGTTGTAAGACCCGTATCAAACTAACCCGGTCTAATTACCTTGAACCAGGTTTAGCCATCATGTTTGAGTCAAATGGACCAAGGGCGTGAAGGAGATCATGATCCCAGGTATCAAATCGACCCTAAAACACTCAATTTAAGGGGAAGGTCACATACCCAGCAAAGGAGGGTCGGACCCCCAAGACAAAAAGTCAGACCCTCAATTTTATAGGGAGGGTTGGGCACCTTAGGAACCCTAGGATTGACAGGATCATCGACCCTCCCATCGACCCTCAATTGCCGCTGAAACTGAAATTAGGAAATTTCCTAATTTTCGATTTGGATTCTTTCCTAATCTCAAAGGGACTTATTTTAGGATGTTTCTACTCTATTTAAAGGACGTCCCTAAGCCTCTTTCACTCCTTTTACAATCCTAATTGAATTGAGAGAAAGAGAAGAAAAGGAAAAGGAGAAGAAGAGAAGCAAGGAAAAGAAGATAGCAAAAAGGAGAAGAGTTGCAGAGAGGGAGTAATCTTCTCAAGTATGGATACTAATTCCATAAGTTTCTACAGACCTTAGGTTAGATAATGATGAGAGTATGATCGCGGAGAAACCCAAACTATCAACCCATGGTTAGGTTTTCATAGAAAACTATGGGAGATTACATGAAAGCTATCTAGGTAGATGATTCATGGTTCTAGACCATGGAATGAATGTTGAATGGACTGTAGGAGAAAGCCATAGGACCCCAAACACAAAGGATGGACTAAAAGGAGGGAAATTGACCAAAATCCACCGAGGGTCGCACAGAGGGTCGATGACCATCCGACCCTATGTGATCCTGAGGATCGACCCTCAGTGTTCGAAAGTGCAGATTGGGGAGGGTTGCACACAGAGTCGATCATGACTCCGACCCTACCTCCGATCCTCAGTTAACAGAATGGTTTTTAAATTCTGAATAAATTCTAAATCAATTTTTTCGACTTTGTTAGGTCTTCTCGCAATATAATAACATTATAAAAGTGATTCTAAAGCTTGAAAGAGTATCTATTAGCAAGCTAAGGTGAGGGAACAAGACCTAAACTATCTGGTTAATAATAAACTATTTTACTTCTTGAGTCTAATGCCATATGGATTCTCTGCGTGTATGCTTGTGTGTGCATTCAACATGCCATCCAATATTTCTATTAATTGTTCATGCATATTTATTTTACTGCGTATAACATGATGATGATGATGATGATAGGAATAGGCATGTGAATGTTTGTGTTTGGCCAGTGTATATGGTGAGGGTAGGGATGGTATCAACCGGTACAACCATGACCGTTCTTCATGGGGTGTATATTGTGCCATGGTCTACTCAAGTCATGTCCATCGATGTCGTCGTATCGCCATTACCTTAGCAGAACTATTATGTCGTAGAGCATCAGGGGAGGTGGTCTCGGTCCTTGTAGTCTCTGACTCTACCAGGGGGCCTTAGCTCTATCTCTATGGATGTTCTGAGGGATGCTGGGGTGAGGCCTTGGATACACTGTTTGGCATTATGATTGGTTAGTTGCGAGCCTAGTTTGCAACCCTAGCCAGCAGGGGTTTATTTGTTGGTATGGTATCAATCGGTACAGCCATGCCGTTTTCATGGGGTGTATATTGTGCCATTTTGGGTGCTGTGGGCGATAGTCATTGGGCGTATCCCCACACTTGTGTATAGAGGTGTAGCGGCCACCTATCCTTTCTATAGCACGGTGCAAACTTTAAACCGGACCAAAGATATAAATTGATTGCATGCATATGTATTGTTGCATTGTTTTGTTTGCTCACTGAGCCATGATGTGTGCTCAACCTTCGACGTCGAATATTTTTAGTTGATGATGTAGGTTTAACCGTTGAAGACTATATAAATGCTCCAGAGTACGGGAACGTTGATGCGATGGTAGCTGAAGATGAAGTGGATACACATGACATCTCTTGCGAGTGCAACTCATGTGTATTCGATTAGATTTTTAGTTTTATTTATTTGGATTATTAAAGACATGTATTTGATATTTAATTACATATGTCTTAGTTGATACAGAATAATTTGTTATTTAACTGTTGATATCACAATTGATTCTCAGTTTATTTTATTATAAGACTTCCACTATTTATTTTATTTACTCTGATTATTTATGTAGATGTATGGAGTTTAGATAACACGGATATAGCCTACTTGAGATCCTGATTGAACCGTTGGTTTGTTAGCGGTTCATTACACCATTCTGAATAATGCGGAATTGGGGTGTGACAATAGAGGCATGAAAAGGCCAATCGAAAATTCTTATAACGGGGGGAATAACTGGATATTTATACCGTTCCGTGCTCAAGGCTTTGTTACTGCACCCAAGACTACCCCAGTAATTCAACAGGAGCCAAAGCCAAATTCTGAAGGTTTAAAATGTTATAACTGCAACCGAGCGGTACATATGGCAAGGGGGTGTCCTATGCCCAAGAAGTAGTTACATCAAGGACGAGTATATGCTGTTACATCCGAGGATGCTGTCGCATCACCCGACGTGGTCACAGGTGTGACTGAAACCTTTTAAGTTGTATTACATTGTATGAGCATGTTGACTAAGTAAAATAAATCACAGTTATCGTACCTATAAATGGAATACCCGCCAGAGTACTCTTTGATTCAGGAGCTACTCATTCCTTTATATCTGTGTTGGGAAGAAGCTGAATTTACCCATCAAAACATTGGACTACAAAGTACTTGTACGGTCGCCGATGGGGTTAGAAGTGCAGTTAGAGAAAGGTTATGGGCCATGTCCAGTTTTCATTGGCGGGAAAACATTAGATGCAACCTTGATCCAACTTGGGATGGCAGACTTTGACGTCATCTTGGGAATGGACTGGTTAGCTTGACATTCGGCAAACCTATTATGCGCCAAAAATAAGATAACATTTAGAGAGAAAGAAGGAGCAGAATTCAGTTTTACGGGAATCGAACTTCCCCGTAAACGCAAGCTCATACTATCAGCAATAAAGGCGAAGAAGTGCCTTGAGAAGGGAGCCGTCAGATACCTAGTATCAGTGGTCGACCTTACCAAAGAAGCACCACGGATGGAAGATATTGATGTCATGCGGGATTAACCTGACGTATTTCCTAAGGAAATACTAGGATTACCACCTGACCGAGCCACAGAGTTTGTGATAGATCTTATACCTGGAGCCGCACCAGTATTTAAAAGCACCCTACCAAATGGCTCCTACTAAATTGAAGGAATTAAAAGTACAACTACAAGAACTACTGAACAAAGGTTATATTTGACCCAGTATATCACCATGGGGAGCGTCAGTATTTTTCGTAAAGAAGAAGGACGGTAGCGTTCAATTATGTATCGATTATCGAGAGTTGAACAAACTGGCAATCAAGAATCGATATCCATTACCTCGGATCGATGACTTGGTCGATCAGTTGCAAGGAGCAAAGATATTTTCCAAGATCGATCTTCGGTTAGGCTACCATCAGTTGAAGATTAAAGATGGTGATATTACTAAGACAACTTTCAAGACCAGATATGGACATTATGAATTCTTGGTCATGTCTTTTGGATTAACAAACACACCAGCCACTTTCATGGAACTTATGAATCGGGTTTTCCACGATATGTTGGATACGTCAGTTATCGTATTTATTGATGATATATTGGTATATTCCAAGGACATGGAAACTCATATTAAGAATCTAAACGCCGCTCTACATCATTTAAGGAAAGAGAAGCAATATGCCAAATTTACCAAATGTGATTTTTGGCTAAGTGAAGTTGCCTTCCTAGGCCATGTAGTATCCGCTGAAGGAATCAAAGTGGACCCCAGCAAAATCGAAGCTATTGTAAAGTGGTAAGCACCAAAGAGCATTGCAGAAATTAAAAGTTTTCTGGGTCATGCTGGTTATTATCGGAGATTTGTGGAAGACTATTCTCGGATTGCCGTACCTCTCACCAGTCTGACTAAGAAAGGTGAAAAGTTTATGTGGATGGATAAATGCGAGAAGAGATTCCACACCCTAAAGACCAGATTGATATCCGCTCTGATTTTGACTATTCCTGTTCCCGAACAGTCATTTACCTTGTACACTGATGCTTTAGGATTGGGAATAGGATGTGTGCTTATGCAAGGAGAATAAGTATTTGCTTATGCCTCAAGACAGTTAAAGACCCATGAGAAGAATTATCCCACTCATGATCTGGAGTTAGCGGCAGTAGTACATGCTGTCAAAATATGGAGACATTACCTATACGGAGAGAAGTTCCAGATTAAATTGGACCATAAAAGTCCGGGGAAAGGAGTTGAATATGAGACAAAGAAGATGGCTGGAACTACTGAAAGACTATGATTATGATATCAAGTATCATCCGGGGAAAGCTAATGTAATAGCGGATGCATTGAGCAGAAAGGCAGTGATAAAATCTCAGGGAGAGATTAGCACAACCTCAGCAATGAGTACTACCGGAATGGTATTCAATCATGGTAGTGAGCAGTATGTGATAGACACACCAGATGGATCAGCCAACCAAGGGTTTATTCATCTGTTTTCAAATATGTTCGCTGCATTGAAGATTATACCGGATATAATTGATGAAGTGAAGACAACTATCAAAGCAGACCCTTACCTGAGAACGGTACAAGAAAGACATCAAAAAAGGTAGAACTAACCCTGAGTTCACCTTGGACGAAGAAAAGGTATTGAAGTACAAGGGAAGAATATGTGTACCTAAAACAGAAAGTGTGGACATTAGACACCGACTGATGAAAGAAGCCCATTCTACCATCTATTCGATACATCCTGGAAGTACAAAAATGTATCATGACCTAAAGAAACTGTATTGGTGGAGGAGAATGAAAGCAGATGTAGCTAAGTTTGTGTCTCAATGCCTAAATTGTCAGAAAGTAAAGGCTGAACGACAAAGGCCAGCAGGACTGTTACAGCCATTACCAGAACCAGCAAGGAAATGGGACTGCATGACCATGGACTTCGTCATTGGGTTACCATTGACTCCTCGAGTAGTTGACGCAGTTTGGGTGATTGTAGATCGTCTGACCAAAACAGCTCGATTTATACCGATACGACCTCAGTATACACTAGAAAGGTTAGCAAAGCTGTATGTGGATAATATTGTTCGATTACACTGTGTACCAGAGAGCATTGTGTCCGATAGAGATCCACGATTCACTTCCAAGTTTTGGGAAGGATTGCAAAAGGCTATGGGTACAACATTGAAATTTAGTATTGCATTCCATCCACAGACAGATGGACAGTCAGAGCGTACAATCCAGATTTCAGAAGATATGCTACGAGCATGTGTGATTGACTTTAAAGGATCATGGGATGAAATCTACCACTGATCGAGTTTGCCTATAACAATAGCTATCAGGCTACTATACAAATGTCACCCTATGAAGCACTGTATGGCAGAAAGTGTCGAACTCCTTTATTTTGAAATGAAGTTGGGGAACGTAGTCTCGTTGGACCAGAATTTGTTGAAGAGACTTGTCTAGTGGTCGAGACCCAGAATCGTCAGAAGCAATATGCAAATACTCGACGCAGAGATCTTGAGTTCGTTGTGGGTGAAAAAGTATTCTTGAAGGTATCACCTATGCGAGGTCTGAAACGGTTCGGACAGAAAGGGAACTAAGTCCAAGATATGTCGGGCCATATGAGATTTTAGCTAAGCGTGAGAAAGTGGCTTACCAGTTAGCACTACCACCATCTATGTCAAGTGTGCATGACGTATTTCATATTTCCTTATTGAAGAAGTATGTCAAAGATCCAACGCACGTTCTGACAGTAGATCTACCTGATTTAACTGAAGATTTGACTTTTGAAGTAACACCAACTGAAATCACCAGCCGAAAGGTTCATCGACTATGCAACCGAGATATCTATTATGTCAAGGTCACTTGGAGAACTACAGACATGGAAGAAATTACATGGGAGGAAGAGAATGCTATGCGAAAGCAATACCCAAACTTATTCAACTTAGAAGGTATGAACAATTTCGGGGACAAAATTTTTATAAGTAGGGGGAGTTGTAAGACCCGTATCAAACTAACCCGGTCATACCACCTTGAACCAGGTCTACCCATCATGGATGAGCCAAATGGACCAAGTACGTGAAGGAGATCACGATCCCAGATATTAAACTGACCCAAAAACACTTAAATTAAGGGGAGGGTCGCATACCCAGCAAGGGAGGGTCGGACCCCCCAAGACAGAAGTTAGACCCCCAATTTTACATGGGGGGTTGGACAATTCAGGAACCAAGGGTCGATGGGATCTTCGACCCTCCCTATCGCCCCCCGGTACTCGATAAATCTGAAAACTAGGAAAGTTTTCTAATTTCGATGGGATTCCTTCCAAATCTCAATGGGACTTATTTTAGGAGTTACTACTCCATAAATAGGACGTCCCTAAGCCTCTTTTACTCCTTTTACAACCCTAATTGAATTGAGAGAAAGAGAAGAGAAGGAAGAGAAGGAAAAGAGAAGGAAAGAAGAGAAGAAAGCAAAAGAAGAAGAGTTGCAGAGAAGGAGTATTCTTCTCAGGTATGGATACTAATTCCATGGCCTTGGGATTGGGACTTTCTTTCAGGGAAATGGCATGACATGATGAGTGTTTTGAAGCTATTTTGCTTAAGACCTTAGGATAGATAATGCAGAGAGTATGATCTCAGAGAAACCCAAACCATCAACCTATGGTTAGGTTTTCATGGAAAACCATGGGGAAAATTATGAAAGCCATATAGGTGGTAGAATCATGGTTCTAGACCATAGAACATGTGTAGAATGGATTATAGGAGCAAGTCGTAGGACCCTAAACACGAAGAATGGATTTAAGGAAGAAAATCGACCAAAACCCACAGGGGGTCGCATGGGGGGTCGATGGCCAATCGAACCTACCAGACCCTGAGCATCGACCCCCAGTGTTTGGGAAATCCAGAATAGGGGTGGTCGCACCCAGGGTTGATCATTACTCCGACCCTACCTCCGACCCCCAGTTAAAAACTTGGTTTTTAAATTCAGATTAATTCTAATTAAATTCGATCGACTTTGTTTGGTCTTCTAGCAATATAATAACAATATAAAGGTGATCTTAAGGCTTGTAAGAGGATCTATTAGCAAGCTAAGGTGAGGAAACAGAACTCTAAACTAATTGGTTAATAATAAACTATTTTTTCTTTTCTTGAGTCCAATGCCATGCTTGATCCTATGCGAATATGTTTTTAATGTGCATACAACATGTCATCCAATATTTCTATTATTTGTTCATGCATATTTACTTTATTGTCTATAAGATGATGATGATGATGATGATAGGAATAGGCATGTGAATGTATGTGTGTGGTTGGTGAACTTGATGCGAGTGAGTATCAGGGGAGGTGTGATGGGAACGTCAATAAACGTTAACCTTTGGTGAGTCTTAGTAATTTAGCTCTATCTCTAACTCAAGTCTTGTGCATTAGCATCGTTGTATCGCCATTACTTTAGCATAAGTATTTCGTCGTAGAGTATCAGGGGAGGTGGTTTCGGTTCTTGTAGTCTCTGACTCTACCGGGGGGCCTTAGCTCTATCTCTATGGACGTTATGAGGGATGCTGGGGTGAGGCCTTGGATACACTGTTTGACATTAGGATTGGTTAGTTGCGAGCCCAGTTTGCAAGCCGTCGCCAGCAGGGGCTTACGTGTTGGTATGGCACTGTACAACAATAAACGTTAACCTTTGTTGTACAATGTTATGATAGGGTGGATGGGGACGACGATAAACGTTAATCTTTGGGTAGACTTCCACACCCAGTGTATAGAGGCGGGGTCAATAAACGTTAACCTTTGACCACCCAACCTTTCTATTGCGCATTGCAAACTTTAAACCAGACCAAAGATATAAATTGACTGCATGCATATATATTGTTGCATTGTTTTGTTTACTCACTGAGCCATGATGTGTGCTCACCCCTTCGACTTCGAATATTTGTTGTTGATGATGTAGGTACTACCGTCGAAGATTATGTCAACGCTCCAGTGTATGGTCACGTGGCGGCGATGGAAGTTGAAGATGAAGTGGATACACATGACTCCTCTTGCAAGTGCAACTCATGTGTATTCAATTAGATTTTTAGTTTTCTTTATTTAGATTTATTAAATACATGTATTTGATACTTATTTATGTCTTAGTTGATACAGAATAATTTGTTATTTTAATATTAATATCACAGTAGATTCTCAGTTCATTTTACTATAAGACTTCAACTATTGTGTATTTATTCTGATTATGAATGTGGATATATGAGGTTTAGATATGTCGGATACCACCTGTACGAGATCCTAGTTGAACCGTTGGTTTGCTAGCGGTTTATCACACCATTCTGAAGTGTGTGGAATTGGGGTGTGACACAGCCACACAGCCTATTTGAGATCCTGGTTGAACCGTTGGTTTATTAGAGGTTCATCACACCGTTCTGAATAATGCGGAATTGGGGTGTGACAACCACCCACCGTAGAGGGGAGACCTAGCTTGCCCATTGCCATAACAATGGCCGATGCACCTATGATCCCTAGAAAACTTGTAGAAATCACCGTTCCTTCCCCTACTGACATAATGCCCGTGAAGTATGAGTGCATGCTCAGGGCATAGCAGCTTGAGAGATTGAAGTCTGAGAAAAAGCTCACTGATCACTACCACTTTAGGATTCTTGATGTGGGCGAGTCTACTTGTAACCCCAACACATCCGAGATGTGCCCCTACCCCAAGTTCTTCCCGTCTAGTTTCAAGTTTCCAGTCCCCATGGAGGCTGTATGAATCTTAAGGTACTATGAGCTGGCCCCAGCCTAACTGCATGTGAACTCATGGTCAATGATCTTTGGGTTCATTACGTCCTTTTGAATATGCCGGAGGCCAGCTACAGTGGACTTGTTCAGGTATATGTACATTCTGAACAAGTTCGTACAGAAGAAGAAGTTCGGATGGTACTTTTTCAACAGACAAGCTGGGGTAACTGACATCTTGATTGATTAAAGAAATAAGACCCAGATTGTTGGCATGAAAAGTTATTTTTCATAAGTCTTAATGACAGGAGGGCAATGGACTTGATGAATGTGTGGCATATCCTGAAGGTCGGGCCTTTGAATTATAGGCCTACTCTGAATCCTGAGGATGACGCGAGCTATGCCATGGTCAAGTTGGCGAAAGCCATCGACTACCAATGCCTCAATTCCAATGCACTCCACTGTCTACATGACTTTGGGATGGGAGATGATGTATATGATGAGGAATTCTCCCTAGTGGTTGATGTCACACTAGTAGATCCAGGTAAGCTAGGAGTAGGACATCCCACGTGTAGACTTGGTCTTTGGCGACCTGTTTTGTATTTCATTGTTTACTGATTCACTTTTGTGGTCAAATAGTGGGGAAGGTCAATCTGAAGGAGGAGAACCTTCGCATGTTTCCTGCTCGAAAGAGGAAGACTATTGCTGCTGGAACCTCGAAGTCCAAAAGTGCTAAACTTGTTGAGATTCGTGTGTTGTCTCCTAGGAGAAAGGGGGACGAGGAATGCTAGCAAAGAGTGAAGGAGATTCTCGTTGCCCCACCGTTACCCACATCGTATGACTCTACGATGCAGGTTTCTTCTACTCAGACCCCACAGGATGTTCCTTCTACGTCAGCATTTGGAGCCCAAGAGGGGGAGAATGTTCCGCCCCACTGTTGCAATTTTTGGTGAGCTCACTGTTCCTTCTTCTTCTAGTAGGTAGACCGCGTCGGGGGTGGAAGGCTCGAAGAGTCAAAGCTCCACTCCTACCCCTGTTCATGTTCCCCCTGTCTTGCACCAGATGGGTCACGAGTGAAGTGCCCCCAAGGATACAGTGTGTTCTTGGTCCTTGGTCCTTGGTCGTGTCGGTACCTCTTATTGGCCAAATGGTCAATAAAGACCACGGACAACCCTATCAAGTTATGTGACACTGCTTACCAATTAATGGAGGGCGTATGGATGCCCACGCACTGGAAGTAATACTGCGAGCTTTCTAGCAATGAGATCCTGAAGAGGGCCATAAGGGCCTCTGTAAGACCGGTATGGTACTAACCCGGTCTTACCACCTTATATCAGATCTTCCTATCATGGTCGGACCAAGCCGACCAAGTGCGTGAAGAAACCACAAGGCTAGGTATGTAATTTGAACCATAAATCAGCTAATTGAGAAGTGTGGTCACATACGTAAATAGGTGTGGTCGACCACACCTCAAAATAATGAGACCATAGGAGTCTGGGACGTGTGGTCGACGGATCCTACGACCGCACGTGCGACCACACGATGGTATAATTGACTCTAAAATTATGAAACCTTCCTAATCTGAAGGGGGTTCTTTCTTAATCAAAGTAGGATTCTATATGGAGGGTTTTCCTCCATATATAGGACGTCACTTAGCCTCTTTCATTCTTTTAGAACTCAAACTGAAAGAGAGAGAAAGAGAGGAGGAGGAAGAGAAGGAGAATTGAAGAGGAAGACTAAGAAGAGGAATTTCAGAGAGAGCTCTGATTCTTCAGTAAGTTTAAGATATGAAAACATCTCCTCCGTTAGTTGAATGCCTAGAATAGATCATTGAGGAAGTATTGATTCAAAGTAAAATCTCAACCATGAGACCTATAGACAAAAACTCAAAAGAAATCCATGAAGAGCAGGTTGGAGTAGATGATTGCGAAAAATACTAAATTGAGGCCATAGATCAATCATAGGAAGGAACCTAATGATAGTTCATGGAATCAAATCATAAAGGGATTTGACTGAGAATTAAAGTCGACCAAACACTCATGTGGTCACAACTATGATCGACCACACGAGGCACATGTGTCGATCACACGCCCTCGAGAAGTTTCTTGGGAGGGTGTGGTCACATGTGTGTGGTCGATATGCTACCACACGTATCGACTACACATCCTGTCGTCACAAAAACTGAGACCACAGGAGCAGCCACACTTGCGACCACATGTGCAGCCACACCTGCAACCACTTAGCTTCTAGAGGTCGGATTGATTCTAGATGGGAAATTTAAACACTATAATTAATGAATATGAACTCTAACTTAGAATCCATAAATTTATTAGGTTTCCAAATGGTCCAAAAGTGAATTACAAAGCTTGAAAGAGGAACAACCAACGATCAAAGGTGAGGGAATAAGACCTAAACTAAATGGATAATAATAAACTATTATTTTATTTAGTCCGATGCCATGATTGATTATATGCTTGTATGCTTGTAATGTGCATCTCACATGTCATCCAATATTCCTGCTATTACTGTTCAAGCAAATTTAATTTCGTTTATTTATAGCATAATGATGATGATGCTAGGAATAGGCATGTGAATATATGTGTGTAGTTGGTGTGTTGGATGCGAGTGGAGCATCAGGGGGAGGACGTGGCATGGTGGTTTTTGACCTCGTCACTAGACTCTAGCTCTATCTCTACTCAAGTCTTGCCCACTAACATCATCGTATCGCCATTACCTTAGCAGAACTATTACGTCGTAAGGGCATCAGGGGAGGTGGTCTCAGACCGTGTGGTCTCTTACTCTATCGGGGGGCCTTAGCTCTATCTCTATGGACGTATTGAGGGATGCTGGGGTGAGGCCTTGGATACACTGTTTGGCATTAGGATTGGTTAATTGCGAGCCCAGTTTGCAAGCCCTCACCATTAAGAGCTTACGTGTTGGTATGGGTAGGCATCAGGGGAAGTGTTGGTAGTGTTTGATCCAGACACTTTAGCTCTATCTCTATTCCATGGTGGGTGCATGTGGGACGGAAATGATGTTTGATCTATTGGGCGGATTTACACACTCGTGTATAGAGGTGCGGCGGCCACCAAACCTTTCTATAGTACTTTGCAAACTTAAAAACCAGACCAAAGATATGAACTGAATGCATGCATATGTTTGTTGCATTGTTTTATTTGCTCACTGAGCCACGATGTGTGCTCACCCTTTCGACGTCGAATATTTTTAGTTTTTGATGCAAGTCCTACTGTTGAAGAATATATGAATGCATCGACGTATGGACACGTTACGGCGATGAACATAGAAGTTAAAGATGATGCGCATGATTCGTCGTGCGAGTGCAACTCATGTGTTTTTTATTAGCTTAGTTGTTTAGTTATGGGAACATGTAATTGATTATTTTACTTTATTTTATATCTTGAGGTATGTTGGAGATAATTAGATACTTAATTATGCTATGACTGTCAGATACACTGTTCATTAGTATTAAAGACTTCTGCTATAGTTTATTTACACTGAATTTGCTTATGGAATGTATCTGGTTTAATCGTATAGGCACAGCCTATACGAGATCCTGGTTGAATCGTTAGTCTGTGGACAGTTCATCACATAATTTTGGTCAGTTCAGAATTGGGGTGTGCCAACTTGGTATCAGAGGTCTCAGGCTCTGCTCTATTAAACCGAAATACTATCACAAGGGTCGTTAACTGAGTTAGGATAAAAATTAAAAGCTGTAATAAGAACACCCCAAAAGCACCTGTGTTGTATGAGACGTAAACTAAGAAAGAGAATAATATACATATGTAAATGGGAAACCAATTATATATATATATCCAAAAGAGAAAAAGAAAAAGGTATATCCAAATCAGAGTACAGTCCACAGCCCAGATAGTTACTCTATAGTATAAAAGGAAAAAGAAATAAATGATATCATGAAACTGGGGGTGCTAGAGGAGGAGGTGCCTTACGATCTCGGTCCTAGTCCTCATCATATACTCTCGCAAGCTAGACTACCTGATTCTGGGTTACCTAGAGACTAGCTGTCAGATCTGCTATCCTCTGATCTGTGGTATGCTGAGCCTCCCGAATATTACATAGCAGCCCCATCATGTCATCTAGTGGTAGGCACGAAGGACCAGCTGAGTGAGAAGTAGCCTGAGAAGGGCCAGCTCCAGTGGATTGCTATGGTGATGGAGGAGGTATGGCATCTACATCCATGTACATCTGATCATCATCCTCCTCATCATGACTCTCGTATGCCTCTGCTGCTGCTACTGCAGCCGCCTTTACATCTGCTACCGCTACCCGAGTGAGAGGGCGTCTCATAGCATTTCTCTCCTCGTCACTAACCTGCACATATTGCATCCCCATCCTGCAGATGCCCTCCCAGTCAAAGTCAGTTGAAAAAGTGTCCTCATAAATCCTCTCATCGACCAAGTCTACCTGCAGGCGAGTGAGTAGAGTGGTGATCAAAAGCCCATAGGGTAGGTTACCCACCAGACCAGGCGTCGTGGCACAGTGCATGGTCCTAATAATGATATAAGGAAGGTAGATAGGTTGCCTAGGTAGATAGGTTACCTAGTGCAGATGCAGTACAGAAGGTGCTGGGTCAACTGTGAAACCTTCTCATAGTGTCCACTCTGGGGAATCAGATTGTGCTGAATGATCTTGCAATACACTCGGGGCTCTGGACATAGGTTAATTGCTTTCATCTACCAACGATCGTCCTGAAGAATCTAGTTATCTATTTCTATGCGCATTCACACTGATAGGAACTGGGGTTCCTTGGGTGCGCAGTATACCAAGGGACCGTTATTTGAGATGCCCAGGATATCAGCCAACTCTTGACAATTAAATGAGACCTCTACCCCTTTAACTAAACTGGTGATCTTGAGCTCTCTGCCCCTAATTATATCATCTGGGTCACCCTTCACCTGTAAATTACAATAAAACTATTTCACCAACTCAGGATAGGTGCAACCCTCTTATAGAATCACAGGGAGCCAGCCCATATCACCAAAAGCTCCCTCCACATCAAATAGGGCTAGGTTGGCTAAGTTGATACAACGATCCCCTTCTACCTTCTTGCACTTATACCAGGGATACTGTGCCTCTGTTTCAATGGACCTTAAGCGATGGGGATCGTGAACTTTGGGGACTTTAGTGCGAGCCATGTTGTCTGCAAGGGCATTGACCAACAAGCAACATATCAAACATAGTGAATATTTAAAATTTTGGCATTATGACGGCATGATTGGCCAAAAGCCTCACTTTTCACCCAAACATTTGGGAAAGAGGACTTACATAGGCCCAAACCATCCTGCAAGGCTCATACAATAAAATATTTAAACTAGGTACGTTTAATTTGAAGAAATTTTGATAATTGGGGAAAAACCCCAAAATTTACGTCAAAATGGAAATTTTCAAGTTTCTATTAAATTAACCAATGAAACTCAATTTTTCTTGTGGGCTTTTATCCATTGTGTGGCCAATAGCAATAACACCCAATAAAAATCAAATTTTTACGATAAAAAAATATTAATTTGAAGAAAACCCTATAAATGGAGCAAAACCTAGGTATGAAAGCTTAAAAAGGAGAAAGAGTAGGGAATATACTAAGAGGAACAGAATGTAGGTCGTAGATCGATGAAAGAATCACCAAATTCGTACGGTTAACACTATAGCAACTCAGTGGTGGCGAGTTGAGTTGTAAATAGTAGAAGAGAAAATTGAAAATAAGAAAATGGCTAGAAATCAGAATTTAAATCTGACCCCGCGATCAACCCCAACATTGACCACAGGCTCTCGGTGAGCTGACAGGGTTCGTGCGGTCGCAACCTTGTAGTTGCATATAGTGCGACCCCACGATGAAAATGCCCTATTTTGACTGAATGACTTTAAAAATTGAAACTTTCCCTTGTTTAATTGGAAATTAACATGAGATTAATGTATATTATGCTTGCCTCATATGTTTCCTTGATTTTTAGGCACTACCACCATCGAAAATAGGAAATGGCTGGGCGTAGAGTAAGTAGAAGGAGACAGAATGTCAACCCATCTCCACCACCTATGGAAACCAATGACAATGAAGGTCAGTAAGGATAGGAAGGTAATATTGGAACTCAACCTACTACGCCTCAGAATGTGCACACCCAAGCCACCCAACCAACTTACCTGCTCCATCAATGGATTTGGCTACTACGGCGATGAATTTGACACAGCAAATGCAGCATGTACAGCAAATGCAATCCAACATGCACGGTGCTATGGGAATTGCTTTTCCAGTTGCAAACACAACATCTCTACATGCAGGACATGCTAGTACGGTACCTAATGGTAGCAACACTGTACCCCAAGCACTGCAAACACCAGCAGTACAAGGCCAAGTGCCAAATCTTGAAGCACCGCAAGGTGGGTACAACCAAGGTAACTATCAGTACCAGCCGCCTATATATAGAGCTTATGCACAATATCAGCTTGATCATTCTAGACTGATCGAGTGTTTCCTGAAGTTGAAGCTGAAGGAATTCACAGGTATGTCGATGGATCCTTTGTGGCCAGCTCACTGGATCAAAAAAATGGAAAAAATTTCATAATGATGACTATAAATGAAGAGGAAAAAGTATTATGTGCTACATTTATGTTAAAAGGTGACATACATCACTGGTGGAAGTCAACTAGAAGTTATCTGTTAACAAAGCACGCTCAACTGACATGGGTTATTTATAAAGAAGCTTTCTTCGAGAAGTATTTTCCCAGGAGTTTTAGAGATCAAATGGAAAAGGAGTTCTTGAGTCTATACCATAGACAGATGAATGTAGACGCATATCAATAGCATTATGAAGAATTGTTCTTCTTTGCTCCCTTTAGCATGCAGGAAGAAAATACCAAAACTTGAAGGTTCGTCATGGGACTTAGGGAAAATATCCGGGCGCATGTATTGGGACTGAAAAAGAAGATTTATAATGAAGCTATATAGATTGCACGAGTATTGGAATCCAGCCAGAGGGAAATTTATTTTGCTCAGAACAGAGGTATAAAGAGGCCCAATGGAAACTCATACAATGGAGGGAACTCAAAAACTTTTAAACCATTCCGTACTCAAGGCTTCAATGCTACAGCCAAGACTACTCCAACAACCCAACCTCAACAGAAGCAATGTAATGCTGGAGTCAAATGCTTTAATTGCAATCAAGTAGGACATTATTCAAGAGAGTGTCCTAAGCCAAGGAAGGAGCTACAGCAAGGGAAAGTTTATGCAGTTACTTCTGAGGATGCTACCACATCGTTTGATGTGGTCAGAGGTATCATACCTATTAATGGCATACCAGCCAGAGTACTCTTTGATTCTGGGGCTACTCATTCTTTTATATCTGAATCATTTGAAAAGAAGTTAAATCTACCCCTCAGACCTTTGGACTGCAAACTTCTTGTAAGATCACATATGGGATTAGAAGTGGAACTAGACAAAGGTTATGGACCATCTCCAGTTTTTATCGACGATAAGATTTTAGATGCAATCTTAATTCAACTCGAGATGGCAAACTTTGATGTTATCTTGGGAATGGATTGGTTAGCTCGACACTCCACAAACCTATTACGTGCGGAAAAATAAATTGACATTTAAAGATAAGGAAGGAGTAGAGTATATTTTTACGGGAACCAAACTTTCCCATAAACGAAAGCTCATCCTCTTTGCATTGAAGGCTAGAAAATAACTCAAGAAAGGAGGAATTGGGTACTTAGTGTCTGTGGTCGACCTCACTAAGAAAGCACCACGAGTGGAGGATATTGAAGTTGTGCATGAATTTTTGAATGTATTTCCTGAGGAATTACTAGGACTACTACCTGACCGAGCGATAAAGTTTGTTATAGATCTTATACCCAGAGCCGCACTAGTATCAAAAGCACCCTATCGAGTGGCTCCTACTAAACTGAAGGAACTGAAGGTACAATTATCAGAATTACTTGACAAGGGTTATATTCGACCCAATATATCACCATGGGGAGCGCCAGTATTGTTCGTGAAAAAGAAGGACGCTAGCGTTCGACTGTTTATAGATTATCGAGAATTGAATAAGTTTAAAATCAAGAATCAATACCCGTTGCCTCGGATCGATGACTTGTTCGATCAGTTGTAAGGTGCCATAGTGTTCTCCATAATTGATCTTCGGTCAAGGTACCATTAGTTGAAGTTTAAGGAAGGTGATATTCTGAAGACAACATTTAGAACCAAATATGGATATTATGAATTTTTAGTCATGTCTTTTGGATTAACTAATGCATCAGTAACTTTTATGGAACTTATGAAACAGGTATTCCACGATCTGTTGGATACTTCGGTCATTATATTCATTGACAACATACTAGTCTACTCCAAGGATAAAGAAACTCATGTCACATATCTAATAACCGGTTTGCAGTGATTAAGAAAAGAGAAGCATTATGCAAAATTTGCTAAGTGCAAGTTCTGGCTGAATGAAGTCGCTTTCTTAGGCCATGTAGTATCCGATGAAGAAATTAAAGTGGATCCTAGCAAGATTGAAGCCATTGTGAAATGGAAAGCACCTAAGAATGTTACATAAATTAGAAGTTTCTTAGGTTTTGTTGGTTACTATTTACGATTCACCGATGATTCATGGAAGATTACTCTAGAATTATCGTACCTCTCACTAGCCTGACAAAGAAAGGAGAAAAGTTTGTTTTGACAGACAAATGTGAAAATTATTTCCAAACATTGAAGGCTAGATTAATATCAGCTCCCATCTTGACCATTTCGATTCCAGGACAACCATTTACCTTGTACACCGATGCGTCTGGGTTAGGTTTGGGATGTGTGCTTATGCAAGGAGAACAAGTAATTACATATGCCTCAAGGCAACTGAAGACACATGAAAAGAACTATCCCACTCATGACTTGGAGTTTGCAGCAGTAGTACATGCTGTTAAGATATGGAGACATTATTTATATGGAGAGAAATTTTAGATTAAATCAGATCATAAGAGTCTTACTTAATCAGAAAGAGTTGAACATGAGACAGAGAATATGGCTGAAATTACTGAAGGATTATGATTGCAATATCCAGTATCATCTAGGAAAAGCTAATGTAGTTGCTGACATTCTAAGCAGGAAAGCTATGACAAAATCCCAAGAAGAAGCTAGTACAAATGTTGTAGTGTGTCACAAGAAGAGTATTTAATTACGATAACGAGTAGTTTGTGAATCATATTTTGAATGAATCAACTGACCAAGGATTTATTCATCTATTCTCAAACATGTTTGCTACATTGAAGATTGTACCCGATCTGATAGACGAGGTGAAGACAGCTATTAAAACCGACCCTTATCTGAGAACGGTGCAAGAAGACCTTGAAAAAGGTAGGACTAACCCTGACTTCACCTTGGATTTGGAGAATGTAATAAGATACAAAGGGAGAGTATGTGCTCCTGAAAATGAAGACTTGGATATTAGACACAGACTAATGAAGGAAGCCCATACCACCGTTTATTCGGTACATCCTAAACGTACAAAGATGTATCATGATCTAAATAAACTAATTGGTGGAGAGGAATAAAAGCAGACATAGATAAATTTGTGTCTCAATGCTTGAATTGTCAATAGGTAAAGGTTGAAAGGCAAAGACCTGCAGGATTGTTGTAGCCAATACCATAACCAACATGGAAATGGGACTACATCACTATGGACTTCGTCACCGGGTTACCATTGACTCCCCGAGTAGTTGATGCGGTCTGGGTGATTATAGATCAATTGACTAAGACAGCTCGTTTCATAGCTATACGACCTTAATATACCCTGGATAGGTTAGCTAAGCTGTATGTGGATAATATTATCATATTGCATGGTGTACTTGAAAGCATCGTGTTCGATAGGGACCCATGCTTTACTTCAAAGTTTTGGGAAGGATTACATAAGGCTATGGGGTACGATGTTGAAATTTAGTACTACATTCCATCATCAGACCGATGGATAATCAGAACGTACCATTAAGATTTTAGAAGATATGCTCCGAGCTTGCGTAATTGATTTCAATGGATCATGGGATGAGAAATTACCATTGATTGAATTCGCTTATAACAATAGCTATCAAGCGACTATACAGATGTCACCCTATGAAGCATTGTATGGTAAGAAGTGTTGAACTCCTTTATTTTGGAATGAAGTTGGAGAGCGGAGTATTATTGAACCAGAGTTTGTTGAGGAGACTTGTCGAGTGGTCGACATCATCAAGGAAAGAGTTCAAACAGCTCAGAACAGTCAGAAGCAATATGCAGACAATTGATGCAGAGATCTCGAATTCACCATAGGTGATAAGGTATTTCTAAAAATATCTCTTATGCGTGGTTTAAAATTATTCGGACGGAAGGGAAAAATGTATCCCAGATATATTGGACCTGATGAAGTTCTAGCTAGACATGAAAGGGAGCATATCAGTTAGCACTACCACCATTAATGTCTAGTGTACATGATGTATTCCATATCTCACAATTGAAGAAGTACGTTAGAGATCCAACACACATGTTAACAGCTGATCCACCGGATTTGACTGAAGATTTGACGTTCGAAGTGGTACCTTTTAAAATTAATAGCTGGAAGGTTCAACATATTCGCAACCGTGACATCTACTATGTGAAAGTTACTTGGAGAAGCCAAGATGTAGAAGAAATCACATAGGAAGAAGAGAATGATATGCAGAAGCAATTTTCTCACCTATTCGACTCGGAAGGTATGTGCAAATTTCACGGACGAAATTTATATAAGAGGGGGGAGTTGTAAGACCTACACTCCATTAACTTAGTCTAACCGTGTTGTGCCAAGTCTTCCCATCATAGCTGAACCAAGTGGACCAATCGTGTGAGGATGGATCAGAAACCAAGTATAAAAATCGACTCTACACCCAAAACTATATTCATATGGTCTCATACCTGGGTAGGTACGATTGACCATATGGAAAGAAACAATGGTCACTGATCAATGACCCTACGATCGATGATTTCGACCCTACGGTCGACGGGTTCTGCAACCATAGCCATCAACCATGACACCCCAGATCAGAGTCTGAGTTTTGGAAACTTTCTTAAACTAGGATTTCTTTCCTAATTGAAAGAGGACTCTATATGGAGAGTTTTCCTCTATATAAAGGACGACCCTCAGTCTTATTCACTCTTTTAGAACATTAGTAAACCCTGGAGAAAGAGAAGGGAAGAAAAGGAAGAAAAGGAGAAGAAGAAAAGGCTAAGGAGAGGATTTTACTGAGAAGAGATTGACTCATTATCACAGGCAAATGTATGAATCTAATCTCTGGAGATGTAAACTCTAAGGAATAAGACTTCTATGAAGGTTAGGAGATATCCACCAATTATGATCTATGTGATTCCTTGAGAAAATCCCAAGGATTACCATGAGGGATGAGTTTAATGATTAGGGTTGATAAGAAACTACTAATGATGGTCATAGGATGACCTTAGGATAAACCCAAATGAAGAGTAGAGGAATTGACCCAGGAAGAACTCGAATTGCATGTAGTTTGTAACAAAAATCTCAAGGTCGTAGCTACGGTCGACCATAACATGACCAACATGAGTAGAGGATCGACCATAGGCATTCAGGAAGATTCAAGAATCATATGGTCGCAGCTACGATCGCACCATATGTGACCGTAGGGTATCGACCGTAGGCAGTAAGGTCGACACAGTATGAGACCATAGGACCAATCAGACATCTATCAATGCCCTGTTTCGATTTTTAACTACTGTAACATGTTATATATGAACCCTAACTTAAATTCATATAATTTTTAGGTTGTTAAATTGATTGAATGAGAATTACAAGGCTTGAAAGGAGATCGAGTATTACTAATATGTAAGGGAACAAGACATATACTAATTGGATAATAACAAATTGCTTTATTTTTATTGAATCCAATGCCATGATTGATTCTATGCTTGTAAGTTTGTAATGTACATCTCACATGTCATCCAATATTTCTGCTATTACTGCTCATGCATATTTATTTCTGTCTATTTATAATATGATAATGATGATGATGCTAGGAATAGGCATGTGATTATGTGTATGTGGCTAGTGTGGTTGATGCGATTGGAGGATCAGGGGGAGGACGTGGCATGGTGGTTTCTGACCTCATCACCAGACTCTATCTCTATCTCTACTCAAGTCTTTCCCATTAACATCATCGTATCACCATTACCTTAGTAGAACTATTACGTCGTAGGGCATCAGGGGAGGTGGTCTCAGACCGTGTGGTCTCTAACTCTGCCGGGGGGCCTTAGCTCTATCTCTATGGATGTATTGAGGGATGCTCGGGTGAGGCCTTAGATACATTTTTTGGCATTAGGATTGGTTAGTTGTGAGCCCAGTTTGCAAGCCCTCACCAGTAGGGGCTTACATGTTGGTATGGGTAGGGCATCAGGGGAAGAGTTGGCGGTGTTTGATCCAGACAATTTAGCTCTATCTCTATTCCATGGTGGGTGATTGTGGGACGACAATGATTTTTTATTTTATTGGGCGGATTCACACACTCATGTTTAGAGGTACGGGGGCCACCAAACCTTTCTATAGCACATTGCAAACTTAAAAATCAGTCCAAAGATATGAATTGAATGCATACATATATTTATTGCATTGTTTTGTTTGCTCACTGAGCCATGATGTGTGCTCACCCTTTCGACGTTGAATATTTTTAGTTGATGATGCAAGTCTTATTGTTGAAGATTATGTGAATGCACTGATGTATGGAAACATTGCGGCCATGGACGTAGAAGCTGTTGAAGATGTGCATGATTCATCATGCGAGTGCAACCAGTGCTTATTCAGTTAGTTTATCTATATTTGATTGTGGGAACTTGTAATGGATTAATTATTTTTATGTCTCGAGTTTGGAGATAATCAGATTAATTATTTATTATCATTGTTAGACACTTAGTTCATTATCTGTAAGACTTCCGCTTATTTATTTATTACCTCTGATTATTACTTTGGAATGTGTGTGTGGTTTGATATGGTGGGTACGACCTATGCTAGATCCTCGTTGTATCGTCAGTTCATTGACGGTTCATCACACCATTCCGGTTAGACCAGAATTGGGGTGTGACAATTCGTGTATCTCTTGTATATCAGTACTTGTATGATACTTTCTACATTTTCATGCTGTATTTTTCTTGTACTTTGTTTCATCTTTGTTAATAAAACTTGCTAAACTCTATCTTAACTTGTTCTTTCATGTTCTTTTGTACTTGTGGAACAACTAATCATGTCTAAATATTATCGAAGTAACTGGCCATGAGAATAAATTTTGATATATAAAAACAAAAATGCAATGCTTGTTGTCCATACATTTTAATATCAACCATAGTAGGTCTTGCTTGCTTCAAATATTTCATAACATTCATAATAACATAACACTTCTATACAATCAAATACATTAGCTGTAAAAGCATTTTCATCATGGTAATCCTTGCAATCATCAACTTGTCAACAAACCTCACAATCTTGCATTTACTTGTGCTCAAGAAACTATAAATAACACATTTCACTTTCCATTACATTATCACTATAACATCCTTGCACATGTACAGTAGCATAATCATCATACTTGACATCGAAACACATGCACAACATATATATATATAAGACCCATGTCCAAAACCCATTACGATATGACCATTATAGGCATGTGTCAGGTCTTTTCACTTAAGAACATATCATATCGATAAGACCAAAGGTAAGGACGTATGCGTGAGGTGACACAGAAAACTATGGTGAACCTCTCGTATCCTTAGAATGTAAGAAAGTGCACTAGAAGATGTCATGGACCCAGCTTATACGAACTCCCAAGAGTCTAGCAGGTGTGCTCCTAAACTGGCCGACCAAAAGGAGGTCCGGCTCGTGACCAAGGAGGTGTGGTTGATCATGTTCCGCATGGCCCAGCCGCACCCCCTGTGTACGGACTAAATTGGAAATGATTTGTGTACGGGTCCCACTGTTCGAATTTGCACTTGGACACACTCTCTCTCTACATGGAAAGACAATTAACAACAACTTATTCATAGAAGGCTACTCTTGATTGATTCAAAAATGGAAGGAAGGGAAGGAAAATCTCTCCCATTCCATTCCAATAACCCACCTTGTCAGTTTTGACAATGGAAAGGAGATCTCTCTCAGCCCTCCCAATTCATTCTATTAAACCAAAAGAAATGGATTGGGAGAGAGAAGCTCTGACGTGTCTCTGTGAAAAAGAGAGAAAGAAGAAGAGAAGAAGAAAGAGAGAAGGTTCTCTTCCTCCTAATACCGCCCTAGCAAGAAGAAGTGGAGAGAAAGAAATAGAAGGAGCCAAATAAGAAGAAAAGAGTTTACTGCGGGATCATCGACTTGCTTGCTAGAGAGCTTGAAAGAGATACCCTCTATAGTACTCTTACACTTTAGTTGTGGACCAAAGTTGCAAAGTAATGGATCGATTATTCTAAAATCCTAATGAATGGAAAGAAACCACGAATGGTGTAGAGAAAATAACATTGTACATGTTGAGGAATCAACCTCGCTGTAATAGTAAGCCATGACTAAAACACAGAGGGAGAAATATCTTTCCACAGTGATAGAAGCCTTGTACCATGTGAGCTATTGTTCACAGAATTGGATCAGGGACAATAATCCATACGGCATGAAGGATGGGGGAAATTAAATCAATGGACTGAGAAAGATAACTATGGATTGTAGTTTTACCTTGGATGGACCGATTAATACCTGAGAACATGACTCATTAGTGGATCCGAAGGTCTCGAGATTAGATTTAAAGCCTAGAATCAGATCTGAAATCTCAGCTAATGGTCAAATTAAAATGATACCCAAAACCTAGGGTAAAAATTTAGTTTGGAGCTCAAACTTCAAGATTAGACTAATAAAAATACAAAGAAAATTTAGGAAGAAGTTCGGTGACCATCGGACCAAGTTTCTATGTGCGGTCGATGGCATGAGCCTCTTGACCTAGCTGTCTAGACGTGCAGTCAATGGCATTACCCACATACCTTTTCAACGTTAGATCTTGGCTAAATTTTGCCAGTGACCTCCTAGAATTTTATTTGACTTAATTGAATTCTTGATCTTAGTTTTGGTTTTCTTTTGATGCAAAACCCATTGTGCGTCGTTTATACCCACGGCATGTTCGGTTTACCCTATGAAATGCCACGTACCACCTCTGCGAGGTAAGATCATAATCCCAACCCTACATAAGCACAACCTTCTGGGGTGCTGGCATGGTCAACAATAGGGGTCAAAACCTCCATGTGTGGGTTGTCCTGAGCTCGCATTTACAATTATATTTGTGACCATAGTTTGTAATTCCATCCATATTGTTTGCATGTTTGGTTTTCTTGTTAAGCCTAGTGGTTGAGCTTACCTTGTGCGCAAAAACACTTTTTAGATGTTGCAAGTTCATCTTGTGATGCTTCGGGTAGTAGTCCTTCGTTTGTGGAGGATGAGGACTATGAACCTGAAGAAGACGTCTCTGATCCATCGAGTGATGTGTAGATTTGCTGCTAGGCCTTGGATGAGCCTTTTCCATTTCTATTTAGGACTGGGGTTGTTTATTGGGTTTACGTTTGAATAAGTTATAAAACAATGGTTATGATTTATGTTGGATTTAATTACTTGGAATTAATTCTGAACATTTGAATAATGGTTTTATTTATTTTTGGGATAATGGATTTATATTTAAACTAAAACTTTTATTGGAACTTAATTATTAATTTGGTTTAGTAATTTCTCAGCTCCTTAATAATTGGTTTATGTTTTAAGTCTTCCGCTTAATTTACTTTTTTTCGTTTGGAATAATTGTTTAGAATATGATGGTAAATTTTACTTTGATAATTTTGTTTCCTGGATTGACTTGTGGAGTACTGTGATCTACAATCTTGGAAGGAGATTTCTTATGCCCTGATAGGATGGAGAGATCCCGTTATAGTCCATAATATCGATACATCGAGAAATGGGGTCACAAAATTTGGTATTAGAGCAGGTTGTGTTACTCCATTATCAATCCAATGAACTCTGATACATGACAATGTTTGGTATATCGGAATATGTCATAATAACCCATTACTAGAGTTACTTACAAGATAATAAAAGATGTTGATATTAGGTGAACAAAAATAAAATACAAATGCAAATAAGCTGTATGTAGAGACCAAAGAACAAATACCAGAACTGAAAAGCATAATGTGCAAACCATGTGAGATAAATGGTAACAAGTGAAAAAATGTTTAAGAGGAAAGGTTAGGTAGATTAAGACGATACCTCTTTTCTAGACAATAGGACTCTAGTTAATGAAGTATTAGCTACAAGTTGACAACCATCTCAATGAGGTCAGACTCATGCTATCAGACAAGCTAATTGAACTAAGTCGATCAATTGAAAAAGGATGTACCATTAATTCCTTCTACCTATTGAACGCTGGCTACAGAATGACCTCTACACTTGTGAACTCCCTTATGCTTCGTCGAAATCTTCACCTCTACTTCCGTAGGAGCTAGGGGGATTAAATAGGCCAAATTCAATGCGTTCCACATAGATGATACCTCTTTTCAAGTAAAATCCAGGGTATCACGTAATTGCAACATAGCATTCTCAGTCGCTCACACGTTGCTCCACACCTGAGATGCTCTGCAGCATACCCCTTTTGTAGGAAGACAAAACTATATGTGCCCTCTGATGGTATTCCTATAACTTAGACACTAGAGCATGAGCATCCACCAATACATCTCGCAACTCCTCCACAATAAGGACCGTAGTCTGAGTAACCATCGCACGCGACATACCGTCACAAACCCTTGCCGCTATGGCATACTTTCTTATTCTAGTTCAAACAACTTTACATCTTTTGAGCTTTGAGTAAGAGAAAAATCTGTAGAAGTGTATGTCGGATCGCCATTATCTTCTGTTGAAGCCGATGCAATCCTAAAATATGAAGATGGACGTACCCTACGCTAAATTTTATTACCCGGTCATCACCAAGACCATGGATTTGGATGAGGAATTCTCTCTAACATGTCATCACTGAGAACGATCTTTTAAAGACTGAGCCTGTGTAGTAAATTCCAACCAAAGCCTGAATAGATAGACTATTCCACACAATTACCTTGAGGAAGGACTATCCCCAACTGAATGAATAAGTAAGTAAGCAACCAAACATAAGGAAGACTGCCTGATTGAGGATAGAGCGCTGAAGTAAATATTGTTCTTAAGATTAAGTAAGGAAGATAGAGCTATCGTCGCACAATAACACAATAAGCAATAAACTCACAGAAATACAAAATAGCATCCCTATGACCGCTTCTGGGAACAATGTTGTGTTGAATGATGTAACTATATACTCTAGGAATTGGTCGATAGTTACCTTCTCTTAATTCAAGACCTAAGATCATCTGCTTCCATACCAATGAATGCTCCCACTCATCTACAATTGGAATCTTTGGCTCCACATAACAAGTTCTCCATCAGCAGAGACATCTAAAAAATGGGCAAGACTATGAATGTCCAACATAATCTTTTGCTCCAGTACCCAACTGGAAATCTGTATGGATGAATCATCTGCACCATTCTCCATACCTTGTTCCACTTGAAGGTTACAGTAGAACTGCCTTACAAGGTTAGAACGGGTGGGTATCTGATATTAAAGGACCGTAACTAACCCATATCAAAAAATGCTTGGCGAATAGAAAATCTCTCTAGTTCGTTGCATATGATGAAATGACCTGATTCCACCGGTATATGTTCAAAATGAGCCAATTTTTGGCTACCTCTGCTGACAGAAATTGTCGCTGGTCATACCCTTGTGACCAAGACGATGCAAGTCTTGTTGCTTCTATAATGGATGACTCTTTCCTTAAATAAATTAGAATATTGTGAAAATTCATTGCAACCGGGCTAATGCAAGGCAACAAAATCTGTTGAAAGAAAGAAGTTCTAGTGTTAGTATATAAGGTGAAGCATGTGCGCTAATATTCAGTTATGATTGGTGGAAAATTTTGGATGATGTAGATAATAGTATTAAAGAAAGTTAAATGCATGCATTGAATGAAGAAGAGATAATATGAAGCTGAAAATTATTTATCGATGAAATGATTAATGTCCTTATGTTGAGGTGAATGATCCATGCGAAGACTATAATGACAAAGTACATCAATAATTGTGAGAAGAGAAGCAAACAATGAGCAAAACTGATTTTTAAGCTTTCAAAAAATATGATAAAAAGCGATTTTGCTTGGATGACTAACTTGAGTTAGTAAAAATGAATGCAAAGGCAAGGGTAAGTATGATAGTGACTCCTTTATGTGATTTCAAAATGAAACACCATCATTTCAAACCATTACAAAGGATATTACACAAGAAATCAAAACTGAGATTGCCTAGGGTAGAAAAGTGAGAAGCCGATATGAAAGTTACCATGATGGAATGATGATTGCATGATGTATGACAAGGTGCTAGCCTTGAATCACCTAAGAAACCTCAAAGAGAAGGTATTACGATAGGTATGTGTACTTTCCCAGTTGCACACCAAGCTAAATTGAATGGAAAGGGAAAAAACATGTCGCGCCCAGTCACGGCTCATTTTGGGGAATCGGATGTGATATCCAGGTCAACCCTCGTGGCAACCCGAGTCTTTTAATGACCGACAACCCAAATGATCTACCAGCAAACCCCACAGTCAAAACACACAATATCCATAACAATCAATAATAATTAACAATAATTGTAATAGAATATCAGAGTTGCAGTAGAATCATCATATAGAACAAGATGCCAACTAATGTTACTTTAACATAATAGTTTGTTATGCCTTCTAAGCCATTCCACAATATACTTAATATTACATACATCCCTTTCTTAATAACTAGAGTAAATCTAGATAAGTTCGTGTAGATAGACCAAACCATCATCTATCCACAGATATCAAAATCAACAGACAAATCGCTAACTCAGGGCCTATAGATACAATCCCTACAGGTACAACCCTTGACATGATGTCTCAAAAGGACCCCACAAAAAGAAGCACCCTCAATGCTAATAGGATCCATGTCTGTAGTAGTAGAAGAAGTACCTGCAATCAATGATAAAAGAAATTCGATATCGTGGGGTGAGCTCCCATCCCAGCTTAGCGATAAGTCAAGTATCTAATGCAATCCTATGCAACAATTTATGGATGTAGTACAAAACCAAATAAACAAATAATTGTGAGTGTCTTACAAGTGTATATGCAAGTCATGGTCGATGTATACCCTAGTGAGAATCTATCCCGTACCCCACCGCCTGAGCAATTTTCGTGTACCCCACCGCCTAAGCACATTTACCCGTACCCCACTGCCTAAGTACTTTGTACCCCACCACTTGGATGATTTATACCCATACCCACCTCCTGAGTATTTTGTAACGCACTGCCTGGATTATATTCCCCTCACTAAAGCACAAATCACTTGACCAAGTTGAAGCATGAAATGATAACATAACATTAAATGGGTTACACCCCAGCAGAGATCCCTGTTCCAGTCCCATGAACTGACCGTGCCCCTACTAAGGTGTAACCAGGTAAATGATCATGTTATGTACTCCCATACACCACACTATCTTCTACCCCACAACACAATCATAACTACATCAATCAGTCATCCAACATGGCATGGGCACGTAGTAAGTAAAACCATACTCCAGTAAGAATCTCTGTTCCACTCCTATGGACTAATCGTGTCCCCACTAGAGTATAACATGCCCACATGGCATGTGTATTGTACTACCACATGTAACACGCCTATCATATAAGGTTTCATACAAGACTGTATCTAGTAGAGAACCCCAACTCCCCACTCCCATGGTTCATCGTGTCTCCACTAAGGTACAGTTAAACCCAACATGATTCATGAGGTCCCTCGTTACATGAACCACCATACATAGGTGGCATCCTAATAGAGAACCCTGGATCCCCACTCCTATGGATCACCGTGTCTCCATTAGGATACCAACACACCAACATGGTATGTATGCCCGTACTCTAATATGTCACATGCACCATCATGCATGGTTATGCACACAATAACATCAACAACTACCCCTTGCAATGAACCTTGGATCCGCACTCCCATGGTTCATCATATTTCTACCAAGGTAACAACAACTATCAACATACATAGTTATAGTTCATTGGATGACATGTTATAAAAGAAAAACAACAATAAACACACAACAAGCACATACTCAAACTCTATGTGACCCGACCCCTCAACTGTAGACACCAAAGGTGCTGCTGAACCTTGAAGCCGGTAGATGGTTTCATCCACTACCTGTGGTGTTTTACCTAATTTAAATAAATAAGCTTCATTCGGTTGGTGGACATCTTTTAAACCAACTTAGACAAGTCCTAGAGTCCATGCATGGGTCCTAAGATAAGCCAAAAATCGAAAGGTAGGTCTTTCTAACCATTTCTAGGCTTATTAGTCAATATAGACTGAACCGATAGATAGAACCGGTTGTGCACTCCATCGATACATGATGCTGGTTAACACTTAGCCATTTTTTATGTATACTAAATCGAAAGATAGATCGGATGATTGATCATCCGGTTGGTCATCCGCTTCATATACTATTTATGTTAGTGAGGATTCCAGTAGGTTATTCGGAAGCTAGGTCAGATGATCGGTCATCCAGCAGTGGCTTCGCTTGTAATTAAGCCTACATGGAGGCACTGCTATATGGTGCCATGCACATAACCGGTGTGATGCACCTAGTGGGTCATTAGTCTAGTCACGTAATTCCGGTTAGGGTGACATTGAATATTACTTGGTCTAATAGGTTATAGTATTTGTCTTGGCAATAGACTGGTCGTGAGTCAACCATCATTAGGGCTACTACCAATCTACCTATTTGTGCTTTCAATTCTGGCCCAAAAGCTAAACATGAAGTAGATAAGGTTTCCTTCTTTGGGGAGGGTTTCCCACCATGGTTTCCTTTATCCTAAGGGATGGGAAACACATACCTACTATTATTGAGTACAATAGAGGTCATAGACACCATTCTCACTTTCATTCATGAAGAGGGCAATACCCTAATTTTCTAGGTCAAGATTCGGTCTACATTCATGGAGGCCACTAGTGGTGGAGTCCCACCATAGTCTCTAGAATACATTCCTTTCAATGTGGAAGAAGAAGGAAGGATGAGAACATACCTCAAGGAGGATCGGTTCTTGAGCTTGAGTTCCAAGCTTAAGTTCTAAGCTTCACGTTCAAGGTCTCTCTCCCAAGTACTCTCACTCTCCCACGGTTCAGAAAGAGAGGTAAAAGGAGAGTGAGCCCTCTTTTTATAGGACTCATGGAGAAAGTGAGTGTTCTACTCTTGCTCAATCGGTAGAAGTCAAGTGGAGGAACGTTTATCCGATTATGCCACCAGTTGGACCTAAAGCACATCTGAGCCTAGTTTCATGGGCTCAATTTGATGGTGATGTTTCCTAGGCTTCAAGTGCTTACTCACACATGATCTAATATCACTAGATGACCTAAGGGGCTAACCCACATCATATGTAGGGTCATAAGATAGGGTGCCAAGGGTTGGCACAGTAAAACTCGATATAGAGAGATCCGAATCGTGAGGATCTCGAAGTGGGTCTTACACACCCTGTTTTAAAAGCTAGGACTCCGACATGAGGTCAAATACGTACCACACGCCCCGGCCACACTTATCATGCAGTCGCACTTCCTATCTTTTATTGTTGTCACTTCCTTTGAGTGTTATTCGCTTATACATCTGCAATGCCTCTATTATACCTTTATCCCTGACCTTGAGCATACCTTTTGCATTGCATGATGACCTTATAGAACAATTTTTTTAGTGATTCGACTGACAATTAAATTTCTCTAGATTTTAGACAAATCCTTATGCAATGGCACCAAGAACCGGTATGAGAGTGCTTGCCAGGTATGTCAGCCCACCAGAGGTGGTGGCTGTTGCAAGGAATGCTGAGCCTGCACCCTCAGTTGTTGAGGCCCAAGAGGATATGATATTGATGTTATATGTTATAGAGATTTTGAGTGGTATAGCCCGTGACATTATGGAGCAGCAGTAGAAAATGACTGAGGAACTTCTAGTTGCCCTTCAAAGAGGACCTGAGCCTCCAGTAGCTCTAGCAACGGCATTTGCTCCTACAGTGGAGTCACATGCCATGGCTAATGAACCTGCCCAGGTACTAGTGGTGGTGATGTAGGAAAGTGCTCCCATGCAATTAGCACCATCTGTTGTTGTTGCACTTTCAGCCACGGAGACGTCTGCTTGTGTGAGGACCACCCCAGCTAGGAAGGATCTAAGCAATAAAAGGGTGAGTTTTTCACTTCAAAAATCGAAGAAGTAGACTACGATCACCTGAAGGATCACATGTATTTCTTTTGCCTCCAGAGCCATATTTTAATCATTACTCATACATGTGGAATCTAAATTGGTGCATAAATAGTAATTTGCTATATATAGTTGAAGATAGGAAATGTTAAATTGTTATGACCCATAAATTGCACGATATAATTTTGAGGAATCAATTGAAAAGTTGAGAACTGGTTGAGACTTATGAAAAAACTTGAGGTGAAAGGTAAAACACTCTGGGCAACAACTTGGGGGGCAACAACTTGGAAGCTATTGTGATTAGCACTATATAGAATAGAAAGTTAACCAAAAAGATAATAGTGCAAATTGATTTATTGGAATCATGACACAGTAAGGTAATAATGTGAGTGAATCGATTGATGTATCCCAGCATCTGCAAACCAACATTGGTATTGAGGAGTATTAAGTCGTGCTGATCGATACAAGTTAGAAGGAAATGTCTAATTGCTGGTAGAATTTAGGTTATGGAAGATCAACTTAAAGATGCGAATCTCATAGGGAACATGATCGTTATGACCCTCAATAATGGTTGATTTTAGGGAGAAAGAATAGATTTGGACTGAATTAAAATGTTGAACAATCATATACGTTGAGGAAATTGAGTGCGATACCGACCTACCCCTAGGGCTGGCATTGGTATAAAAGGTCTCCTACAGGAAAGAACCTATAATGGGAAAAGAATCCATTGATGGATTAGGGTATGAAAGGTAAGAAAATATCTTTTGTCCAAGATTGGTGACATATTAAATTATTCATGTGGATCTACCATATACTTGAGGATAAGAACTGGTAAGTGTGTTTTAAAGGTGAAAATTGATACGAGAAAAATCCATATCGAAAGTTCAGATCTAAGTGAGCTATTAGAGATATTGATCAAGGTTAATCAAACTGCAATTGCATTTATGGTCAATGAATTTTTGTACTCCAAGGAACAACTATGAGCAACGGAGGACGATGAAATATATGTGGTATGTTAAAGGATGCTTATGCTATATTCTACTCCTTGCACCTAGAGAAGAAAGAATTTGGCACAATATAAATTATGATGTATGGACACCAAGGTTAATGGTTAGACGTTGAAGAGAAGTGAGATTAATAATCTATGAAATATTAAAAATTAGGATTTGGGAAGTTGATATCAATAAGCTAGAAATGTTGGAGTGTTCAGATCGACTCCTAAATATGAAAGAAGTCAAAGTGGAATGAAAAAGTTAGGGAATATTGTAAGGTTGAGGGTTGTATGAATAATTAACAAAGTTGGAACCTTAAAGTATATCCTTTCCAACACAGCAAGGAAGCTAAGTAAGGAGAAACAATAAAGTTGTTTAGATGGGACTGGAAAGTGGTGAGCCAAAATAAGCTATATTATCAAGCAGCCTTGCCACTAAGTATTCCAACAGTCCTATCGTGTTCCACAGGTGATGTGAGGAAACACAATCAGGACCATACTCACATATCACCTAATTACCCCAACCTAGGCAGGATTTGTTGTATATAGTGAAACCTTCGACTATTGCACAACAAAAAGGAAAGGGACTTACTTTTCACCACATCATGGAAATGAAGTCTAGTGAAGAGGACCTTAAAGTCAAAGGATGTTGAAAGTTTAAAAGAAGGTGGTTGAAGGATGAACGCAAGTTTTACCCAATGATCAAGGGCATAGTTACGATTAAATTTTGAGGACAAAATTTTTGCAGGGGGAGTTGTAAGGCCCGTGTCAAAATATGACCATTATAGGCATGTGTCGGGTCCACTTATGAACATATGATATCGACATGACCAAAGGTAAAGACGTATGTGTGAGGTAACACAGAACACTATCGTGAACCTTCCACGTCCTTAGAATGTAAGAAAGTGCACTAGAAGATGTCTTACACCTAGCTTATACGAACTCCCAAGAGTCTAGCAGGTGTGCACCTAAACTGGCCGACCAAAAGAAGGTCTGGCTTGTGACCAAGGAGGTGCAGTTGATCATGTGCAGCATTGTCTAGCCACACCCCCTATGTGTGGACTAAATTGGAGACGATCTAAGTGTGGGTCGCACTATTCGAATTTGAACCTGGACACTCTCTCCCTGCATGGAAAGCCTATCAACAACACCTTATTCATAGAAGGCTACTCTTGATTGATTCAAGAATGGAAGGAAGGGGAGGAAAATCTCTCCCATTCCATTCCCATAACCCACCATGTCGGTTTTGACAATGGAAAGGAGATCTCTTTCAGCCCTCCCAATTCATTCGATCAAACCAAAAGAAAGAGATTGGGAAAGAGAAGCTCTGACATGTCTCTGAGAGAAAGAGAGAAAGAAGAAGAGAAGAAGAAACGAAGAAGAATAAAGAGAGGAGGAACTCTTCCTCCTAGTACCGCCACAGCAAGAAGAAGAGGAGAGAAAGAAAGAGAAGGAGCCAAAGAAGAAGAAAGGAGCTTACCGTAGGATCATCGACTTGCTTGCTGAAAAGGTTGAAAGAGATATCCTCTGTAAGTACTCTTAGGTTTTAGTTGTAGATCAGACTTGCAAAGTAATGCATCAGTTAATCTAAAATCCTAATGAATGGAAATAATCCATGAATGTTGTAGAGAAAATAATATTGTACATGTTGAGGAATCAACCTCGATGTAATAGTAAGCCACAACTGAATCATAGAGGGAGAAATACCTTTCCATAGTGATGGAAGCCTTGAACCATGTAAGCTATTGTTCGTAGAATCAGATCAGGGACAATAATCCATACGGTACAAAGGATGGGGATAATAAAATAATGGACTGAGAAAGATAATTGTGGATTGTAGTTTTACATTGGAAGGGCCAATTAAGACCTGAGACCATGACTCATTAGTGGATCCGAAGGTCTCATGATCAGATTCAGGGTAGAAATTTAGTTTGGAGCTCAAACTCCAGGATTAGACTAAGAAAAAACAAAGAAAATTCAGGAAGAAGTTCGGTGAGCATCGGACCACGTTTCGATGTGTGGTCGATGGCACAAGTAGCACGACCTGGTTGTCGAGACGTGCGATCAATGGCATCAGCCCCACTCCTTTTTAACGTCGGATCTCGGTTAAATTTTCCCAGTGACCTCCTGGAATTTTATTTGACTTAATTAAAGGCTTAAATCTTAATTTTGGTTTTCTTTTGATATAAAACCCATTGTGCATCGTTTATACCTGAGGTATGTTCGGTTTACCCTATGAAATGACCAACCACTGACCACCTTTGTGAGGTAAGACTGTAAACCCAACCCTATAGAAGCTAGGCAATCTTTTGGGGTGTTGGTACAGTCAAAAAACCACATTTTGACGTGCGATCGATGACATGAGCCTCACACCTGGTGGTCAAATATCGTGCAGTTGGTCACATGCTACTTGAGGTTTTGACCCCTGTTGTTGACCATTTTCGATCAGTAATCTTCTGGGAATTTTAGGAACGTATTTGCAGGGTTAGATCCCTGAAAACCCTGTTGGTAAGTGTACATTACTCGTCAATTCTGATAATAACCTAATGACCTATTTAGGTAGCTTGCTGTTCATTACCTCAAGTAACAAGAGAACCTTGGACGGCAAGTATGGAACCTTAGAAGCTAGTAACCTGACCATGTATGTGGTGTTAGAACACCCTTGACTTCATTAGAAGAAGTCCTTCTTAGTATGAAGACCCTTAGAAGGAAATTTCTGACCTTGGGTGTGCTGTCTTGTGAGAACCACTTACTCATTACCTACCTTATTTGGGCAGCATACACTTACATATTAGAAGTCATCCTTAGTCTATAAATAGTTACGAGTAGGACTTAATAATGGACCTATAGATTTCATGACAAGCAGACAGTAGATAATTTTCTTAAGGGTTATCAGACAAGTAAGTAGTGATGAAAGCACTAGAATAATTAACACAGAGAATGATAATGAGAAACCTGAATAATGCTATTGAATAATGCGTTAATATCTTACCAAAAAATAATGCGTTAATAAAATTACATTGGTTATTATTTTGTTGGAGATACAAGGATGCTGGTATAAGGCTTATTGATTGGAATACTGAGGATCTTACTCTCTATCTTTCAGTAAGGAAACTAGAGCTTTGTTTGGTAGTTTTAGTTATATTTGAACTTGTTGTGTGATGGATGTGATTGATAAACATGCTCTTGTTTGATAGCAGGACATCCAATAAACTACTTTGTGTGATCATGCATATGCATTCCTTGGTTTGGGGTCAGCAGTGCCGGTAAGGATTGGAGGGGGGGTGGAACAAGACACCTGCTACCTTTCTACAAAAGTGATTGACCTGTGTTTGATTCATGATGTCTGGTTAAGTCAGTGAGGAAGAAGGTGTGTGGAATGGGACACTTGTACCACTTCTTATTAACACTGCTTTGCATTTACCATATGTAATTGAGCCAAGTCACGATGTCTTGGGTGGGAGGATGGATGGGGTCGAACACTTGGAAATGTTACAGTCCAATAAATTGGTTAATTAGATGGACATGGCTAGTTGCCCATAATTTATCCCGAATAACTATACCTCTAGCCATTAGGGGGTTATGTAATGGCATGGGTTCAATAAAAAGGTGGTGTGAACATAGTTGTGATACTTCCATGGCCGACATAATACGGGTGGGCGGGCGAGTCGACTGGTGGGATTACCATCTCCTCAAGTGGCTGCCATAATACAGGCTTGGGATGAGTTGTGGGCAAGTGGCTGGCATAATACAAGCTTGTACCATAACGACGGACCCATACTTTGGGGGTGATACTGTACACCAAGTGAGGCAGTATCATCTGATGGGAGAAGACCTATGCAGATTGGAGACTCCATGTGTAGGTTTTCCTGGGCTGACATTTACAGTTATATACCTGACCGTAGTTTGTAATTCCATACATATTGTTTACGCATGTCTAGCTTTCTTGCTAAGCTCGATGGTTGAGCTTTCCATGTGCGCACAAACTCTTTTTAGATGTTGCAGGTTCTTCTCGTGATGCTTCGGGTTGTAATCCTTCATGTGTTGAGGATGAGGACTATGAACCTGAAGAAGATGTCTCTGATCCATCGAGCGATGTGTAGATTTGTTGCTAGGCCTTGGTTGACCCTTTTTCATTTCTGTTTAGGACTAGGATTTTTTATTGGGTTTACGTTTGAATAAGCTCTAAAACAATGATTATGATTTATGTTGGATTTAATTACCTGGGATTAATTTTGAACATTTGAATAATGATTTTATTTATTTTTGGGATAATGGATTTACATTTAAACTGGAAATTTTATTGAAGCTTAATTATTAATTTGGTTTAGTAATTTGTTAGCTCTTCAATAATTGGTTTAAGTTTTAAGTCTTCCACTTAATTTACTTTCTTTCGTTTGGAATAATTATTTAGAATAAATGGTAAATTTTACTCTAATAATTTTGTTTCTTGGATTGACTTGTGGAGTACTATGACTTGTGATCCTAGAAGGGGATTTCTTATGCCCTAATAGGATGGAGAGATCCCGTTACAGTCCATGGTATGGATAAGTCGAGAAATGGTGTGTGCATATATATATATATGTATATATATATATATATATATATATTAATAATACTGCCTACTACAAGAGGCTAACCACTCACCTTGTTGGTCAAAGAATCTTTTTAAAAGCCTCTTGAGCTAAGCAAAAGCTGAAAATATAGCAACAATGAGCTCTTCCAATTCCTACATCAATAGACAATTGTTTCCATTCACTTTTTGTATTAGCAAACCCCGAAACCAACATTAAAACCATTAGTATGTTCTAATTTCTTACCTGCATTCTTATCACAAATACGAACCTCCTTTGGGACTGTTAATCACTTGTTTTTACCACTTTCCTCAATGCTTTCCATACATCATGACCTAGCCATTTAGTAATTTGATAGGTTTTAAATTCACATATCTCATTCATTACTTTAACATTCTTCACTTCAAAGCCTCTTTGATAAAATTTTAGGCTTAACCAAGTCCCTAGGATAGGAACGCCATGAGATTGACCACTACAACTACTTAAAATAGCATTGCATTACTATGGACACATGACTCTTCAAAAATTCATTTGGGTATTTAAAACCCATAAAAAAAATTCAAAATTAGGTTCCAAATTAGGTTCATAACATGCCCTACTAGTTGATAAAGACCTCTGGACAAAAACCACATAAAAAACTAGCCAAAACTCCCCTAAAACATGACTTGGGAGTTTGGAAAGAAATCCCTAAAATTATTTTCTAACTTCTAATTTCATGCATTTATACTAACTTCAACATGAATTTTGAGTAGGAAAAGGTCCGAATTTTGGAAGGCCTATGTCAGGAAAAATGTGCTCCTTTCAAATACGTTTCCAATACATCAAGAATCATAGAATTCTGGTCTATATGTAGATAGTTATGGCTTCTGGACTGAATAAGAGTCACCTTGTCAGTCCACGATGGGTTAATCCAAAACTGGTTGGATCATCTAAGGTCATCTTCAACCTTAGTTCAAACCTCCATTAATGGATTTTACAAGGTCTGTAACTTTTGTAAATACTCCCTAATCATGAATGCAAGGTCTGAAATATGAAATTAAATCATTTCCTCATCATTTAGACTATCATTTAAACTCATCATTTGCCTTATATTGTTTTTCTCCCCCTTATCACATTTTTCTTCCTCTTATTTGGTAAAACTGAATCCATTTTGTTATTATTCCACTTAATCCCATATGTAAATGACTTAACCCTATCACCCACCTAATTCATGCAAATCTAATCTATACATCTAGGGTATCCCTTAAATGTTTAAAGAACTGAAGAACCGGTAACCAACCCATATCGCTGAATTCTTGACGAACAGTAAACCTTTATAAATCATCGCATCTCACAAAACGACCTGATTCAACTGGTTTGTGCTAAAAAAGATACCAATTACTGGCTACCTTTGCTGATTGAATTATCACCGGTCATACCCTAGTGATCGGAATGATGCGCATCTTGTTGCCCCTGCAATAGATGATTCCTTCCCAAAATAAATCAAAATTTCAAGAAAAGTCATTGCAACTGGGCTATTGTATGGCAATGGAAACCTGTCGAAGGAAAGAAACTTTAGCAGTTGGGATACAAAATGAAATGAGTACACTAACATACAATAGTGATTAGAGGAGATTTTAAATGCTGTTGATTATTGAAGGAGAAAATTCAATGTAAGCATTCGAATGAAATAGAGAAAATCTGAAGCTGAAAGGAAATTATTGGTCGAGAGACTAATATCTTTTGACTTGAGGTTTGAATAATCTGTAAGAGATTTTGATGAGAAAGTACATTAATGATTGATGAAAAATATACGATAAGCAAAACTGATTGCAAGATTTGAAGAAATAGATATATGATGTGATTTTTGCTTAGATAACTTATATGAGTCAATAGAAATGAGTACAAACATGATGATAAGTATGATGAAAACTCCCTAACGTGATTTCAGAACAAAACCCCATCGTTTTGGACCATCATAAGGGATGTTACCTTAGGAATCAAAATTGAAAAACCATTTAGGGAATAAAATGAAAAATCGATATGAAAGTTACCTTGATGATGTGATTGGATGATGTATGATGAGGTATAAGCCTTGAATCCCCTAAAGAACCTCAAAGAGAAGTTATGCCGAAAGTATGTGTGTTTTGTAGTCGTACACCAAGCTAAAATGAAGGGAAATGTGAAAAACATGTCACGCCTCTAATAAACCCGAGGACGTCGATGTGCGATTGAACACCTCTACCGCACCCCCCTGCCGCACTTATTATGCAGCCACACATCCCATCTTTTGTTGTTGTCACTCTATTTTGAATGTTATTCGCTTGTACATCTGCAATGCCATATTATACCATATTGTTGACCTCGAGCGTGTCCATCTACATTGCATGATGTTATCTTTGAAACATTTTTATTCGTAATGCGACTAACGATTAAATTTTTCTAAGTCCAAACACAAACCTTCACCAAATGGCCCCAACTAACAGCGAAAGAATGCCTACTAAGAATGTTGCCCTACCTAAAGTGGTGACTGATGAAAGAAGCATTGAACCTGTGCCTCTAGTAAAGGTGACATAGGAAAATACAGTCTGGACGCCACCTATAACAAAATCCCCCACTATTGAGGATGTACTAGAGGCTTCGAGGAGTGTAGCCCAAGGTATTAAGGATGTGCAACAACAGCTGAACGAGGAACTTTTGGCTGCCCTTCAAAGAGGGCCAAATCCTCCGATAACCTCAACACCAGTGCCTGCCCCTGCAATAGAGTCACACACCATGGCAAATGCACCCGCTCAAGTACCGGTGGTGGTAATCGAAGGAAAGTACCCTGGTGCAGGTAGGGCCATCTGTTGTTGTTGCCCACGCGGCTAACGGGATGGTGGTTTGTAAAAGAGCTGTTGTAAGACCCGTAGTCCACTAACTTGGTCTAACCATGTCGTGCCAGGTCTTTTCATCATTCCTGGACCTTGTGGAATGAGCATGTGAAGATAGATCACAAACTATGTATGAGAATCGAGTTAAAAACACTAAAAACATATCTAAGGTTCCATGCCTTGGTAGGTATGGTCGACCATAAGGGAGGGAATAAAAATCTCAAATCCAGAACTCCATGGTTGATGATTTCAACCCTATGGTCAAAGGTTTATTCGATTGCATGATCGATCGTGAGAACCTAAATCAGACTCCAATTTTTGGAAACTTTCCTAAACTAAGGGATTGCTTTCCTAATTGAAAGAGGAATTTATATGGAGAGTTTTTCTCAATATAAAGGACGTCCCTTAGTCCTTTTTCACTCTTTTAGAACATTAGTAAACCCTAGAGAAAGAGAAGGAAAGAGAAGGAAGAGAAGGAGAAAAAAAAATGCTAAGGAGAGGAATTTGCTGAGAAGAGATTGGCTCTCTATCACAGGCAAAGGTATGAAACGCATCTTTGTAGATGTAAACTCTAAGGAATAAGACTTCTATGGAAGACAGGCAATATCCACCTATTATGATCCATGTGATTTCCATCAGAAAATCCCAAGGAGAACCATGAGGAGTGAATTTGATGATTAGGGTTGATAAGAAATTATTAATGATGGCCATAGGATGACCCTAAAATATATTCCATTGAAGAACAGAAGAATTAATGCAGGAAGAACTCGAATTTTATGTAGACTATGACCAGAAATCTTAGGGTCGCAGCTACGGTCGACCATAGTATGACCAGTATGACCAGAAGATCGACCATAGGCATTCGGGAAGATTTTAGAAATCAAATAGTCGCTGCTATGGTCACACCATATGCCACCTTAGGGTATCGACTGTAGATAGTCAGGTCGATACAACATGAGACCATTGGACCAATCAGACACCTATCAGTGCTCTGTTTTGATTTTCGACTACTGTAACATGTCACATATGAACCCTAACTTAAATTCATATAACTTTTAAGTTGTTAAATCAATTCAAAGAGAATTTCAAGGCTTGGAAAGACATCGAGTATTGCTAACAGGTGAGGGAAGAAGACCTAAACTAATTGGATACTAACAAACTGTTTATTTTTATTGAGTCCAATGCCATGATTGATTTTATGCTTGTATGCTTGTAATGTGCATCTCACATGTCATCCAATATTTCTGCTATTACTGTTCACGCATATTTAATTCCATTTATTTATAACATGATGATGATGATGATGCTAGGAATAGGCATGTGAATATATATGTGTGGTAGGTATGTTGGATGCGAGTGGAGAATCAGGGGGAGGACATGGCAGGGTGGTCGAAGACCTCGTCACTAGACTCTAGCTCTATCTCTACTCATGTTTTACCCACTAACATCATCGTATCGCCATTATCTTAGCAGAACTATTACGTCGTAGGGCATCAGGGGAGGTGGCCTCTGACCGTGTGGTCTCTGACTCTGCCGGGGGGCCTTAGCTCTATCTTTATGGACATATTGAGGGATGTTGAGGTGAGGCCATGGATACACTATTGGCATTAGGATTGGTTAGTTGCGAGCCCAGTTTGCAAGCCCTCGCCAATGGGGGCTTATGTGTTCGTATGTGTAGGGCATCAGGGGAAGTGTTGGTAGTGTTTGATCCAGACACTTTAGCTCTATCTCTATTCCATGGTATGTGCATGTGGGACAAAAATGGTGTTTGATCCATTGGGCGGATTCACACACTCGTGTATAGAGGTGCGACGGCCACCAAACCTTTCTATAGCACATAACAAACTTATAAACCAAACCAAAGATATGAATTGAATACTTGCATATGTTTGTTGTATTGTTTTGCTTGCTCACTGAGCCATGATGTGTGCTCCCTTTCAACGTCAAATATTTTTAGTTGATGATGTAGGTCCTACCATTAAAGAATATATGAATGCGCCGACGTATGGACACGTTGCAGCGATGGACGTAGACAATGAAGAAGATGCGCATGATTCATCATGCGAGTGCAACCAATGTGTTTTTGCTTAAGTTTAGTTATAATTTGAACATCGGATATGTAATTCATTATTTATTGTTATGTCTTGTGGTTTGGAGATAATTGGATTAAATACTTATTTATCACTATTAGACTCTCAGTTCATTATCTGTAAGACTTCCGCTTATTGATTTATTACCTATGATTATTAATGTAGAATGTGTGTGTAATTTGATATGGTGGGTATGACCTATGCGAGATTCTGGATGAACCATTGGTTTATTGGTGGTTCATCACACCATTCTAGTTAGACCAGAATTGAGGTGTGACAACTTGGTATCAGAGTATCTCGGGTTCTACCCATTGACCTAACTACTTCCACATGAGTCATTAACTGAGTTAGGATAAAATTTAAATGCTGTAATAAGAACACTGTCACACCCCAATTCTGCACCATTTAGAACGGTGTGATGAACCACTAATAAACCAACGGTTCAACCAGGATCTCTAATAGGTTGTGTCCATTAAAAATAAAACCATACACATCTACAACTATAATCAGAATAATACAGAATAGCAGAAGTCTTATAGTAAATGAACTGAGGAATCTAATTGTGATAATCATAAATAAAGTATCAATTTATGTAGTATCAACTGAGACATAAGTAAATAAAATATCAATTACATTTCCTTAATAAATTCAAATGAAAAATCTAATCGAATACGCATGAGTTGCACTCGCATGAAGAGTCATGCGTATCCACTAAGTTTTTGGCTTCCATTGCAACAACACGCGCGTATACCGAAGCACTCATATAATCTTCGACCGTAGTACCTGCATCATCAACTAAAAATATTCGACGTCGAGAGGGTGAGCACACATCATGACTCAGTGAGCAAACAAAACAATGCAACAAACATATGCATGAATTCAATTCATATCTTTGGTCTGGTAAATAAATTTGTAATGTGCTATAGAAGGATAGGTGGCCGCTGCACCTCTATACACGAGTGTGTGAAGCCGCCGAAAGGTAACGTTTATTGTTGTCCCACATGCACCCACCATGGACAATGTACACACAAAGGTTACGTTTATTGTTATACCAGTTGCCCATACCAACACGTAAGCCCCTGCTAGCGAGGGCCCACAAACTGGGCTCACAACTAACCAATCCTAATGCCAATCAGTGTATCTAATGCCTCACCCCAGCATCCCTCAATACGTCCATAGAGATAGGGCTAAGGCCCCCCGACAGAGTCAGAGACTACACGGTCCCAAACCACCTCCCCTCATACCTTATGACGTAATAGTTCTGCTAAGGTAATGGCGATACGACGATGTCAGTGGACAAGACTTGAGTTAGAGATAGAACTAGAGTGCTGAGGCCCAGCCTACAACACCCCCCTGATACCCGCTTGCATCAAGTACACCAACCACACACATACATCCATATGCCTATTCCTATCATCATCATCATCATCATGTTATAAACAATAATTTAAATATGCATGATCAGTAATAATAAAAATATTGGATGACATGTTGAATGCACATAACAAACATACACGCATAGAATCAATCATGGCATTAGACTCAAGAATAAAATAGTTTATTATTAACCAATTAGTTTAGGTCTTGTTCCCTCACCTTTGCTTGATCGTAAATCCTCTTTCAAGCTTTAAGAATCAACTAAATATCAATATTATATCACTAGAAGACCTAATCAAGTCGATAGAATTTAATTAGAATTAATTCTGATTTTTAAAAGCATGCTGTTAATTGGGGATCGATGCCAGGGTCAGAGGTTCCATCGACCCTGGGTGCTACCACCCAGATTTTGGACTTCCCAAACACTGGGGGTTGATTGTTAGGGTCTGGTAGGGTCGATTGGCCATTGACCCCCCGTGCAACCCCCGTGGGTGTAGTCAATTTTTTATCCTACAGTCCATTCCTTCGTGTTTGGGTCCTATGGCTTACTTTTACAATCCATTACATACATGTTCTATGGCTTAGAACCATAGTTTATTCACCTACATGGTTTTTACGATCTCCCCATGGTTTTCCATTGAAACCTAACCATGGGTGGATGATTTGGGTTTCTCCTAGATCCTACCCTCTTCACTATTTATTCTAAGGTCTTTAAAATTCCATGGAGATAGTATCCATACCTGAGAGTTAAGCTGGTTTCTCTGGAGCCTTCTCTTTGATCCTCCTCTCCACTTTCCTTCTCTTTTCTTTTTCTTCTCCTTCTCTTCTCTTTCTCTCAATCGAATTAGGATTCTAAAAGGAGTGAAAGAGGCTTAGGGATGTCCTATTTATAGAGTAGAAACTCTCAAAATAAGTCCCATTGAGATTAGGAAAGAATCCCATTAAAATTTAGAAAGTTCCTAATTCACGGTTTCTGTCGGCAGACTGGGGGTCGATGAGGGGGTCGGAGATCCCGTCGACCCCTGGTTCTAAAATGTCCGACCCCCGGTTAATAACTCAGGGTCTGACTTTTGTACTGGGGGGGTCTGACCCTGCCTTGCTGGGTATGCGACCCTCTCTAAGACACGTATCAAACTAACCCGATCTTACCACCTTGAACCAGGTTTACCCATCATGGATGAGATGAATGAACCAAGGGTGTGAAGGAGATCGTTCTCCCAGGTATCAAATTGACCAAAAAATACTTAATTTAAAGGGAGGGTCACATACCCAGCAAGGGAGGGTTGGACCCCCCCAAGACAGGAAGTCAGATCCTCTATTTTACAGGGAGGGTCGGACACTTTAGGAAACCAAGGGTCGACGGGATCATCGACCCTCAGTTGCCGCTAGAAACTGAAATTAGGAAAGTTTCAAAATTTTGATTGGATTCCTTCCAAATCCCAATGGGACTTAGTTTAGGAGTTTGCACCCTATAAATAGGACGTCCCTAAGCCTCTTTCACTCCTTTTACAACCATAATTGAATTGAGAGAAAGAGAAGAGAAGGAAGAGAAGAAGAAGAGAAACAAGGAAGAGAAGAAAAAGTAAAAAGGAGAAGAATTGCAGAGAAGGAGTATTCTTCCCAGGTATGGATACTAATTCCATGAATTTCTACAGACCTTAGGTTAGATAAGGATGAGAGTGTGATCTCGGAGAAATCCAAACCATCAACCCATGGTTAAGTTTCCATGGAAAACCATGGGAGAATACATAAAAGCAATATAGGTGGATGATTCATGGTTCTAGACCATGGAATGTATGTTGAATGGACTGTAGGAGCAAGCTATAGGACCCCAAACACGAAGAATGGACTAAAAAGAGGAAAATTGACCAAAACCCACAGGGGGTCGCACACAAGGTCCATGACCATCTGACCCTATGTGATTCTGAGTATCGACCCTCAGGGTTCTAGAAGTCCAAATTAGGGGAGGGTCGCACCAGGGGTCGGTCATAACTCAGACCCTACCTCCGACCCTCAGTTAACATAATGGTTTTAAAAATTAGAATAAATTCTAATTAAATTTTATCGACTTTGTGAGGTCTTCTAGCAATATAATAGCAATATAAAGGTGATTCTAAAGCTTGGAAGAGGATCTATTAACAAACTAAGGTGAGGGAACAAGACCTAAACTAATTGGTTAATAATAAACTACTTTTATTTTCTTGAGTCTAATGCCATGCTTGATTCTATGCGAATATGCTTGTAATGTGCATTCAACATGTCATCCAATATTCCTGATATTATTGTTCATGCATATTTAATTTTGTTTACTTATAACATGATGATGATGATTGATGCTAGGAATAGGCATGTGATTGTTTGTGTGTGGTTAGTGTGCTTGATGCGAGTAGGGTATCAGGGGAAGTGTTAGGCGGTATTTGATCCGGACACTTTAGCTCTATCTCTAACTCAAGTCTTGTGCATTAGCATCATCGTATCGCCATTACCTTAACAGAACTATTGCAATGTAGGGCATTAAGGAGGGTTTCGGTCCTTGAGTCCTATACTCTACCGAGGGGCCTTAGATCTATCTCTATGGGTGCTCTGAGGGATGCTGGGGTGAGGCCTTGGATACATTGTTTGACATTAGGATTGGTTAGTAGTGAGCCCCGTTTGCAGCCCTAGCCATCAGGGGTTTATTTGTTGGTATGAAGTTGTTTAGCGATAAATGTGACCTTCGTGTATAATGTTCATTGTGGGTGCTGTGGGTGACGGTGAGAGGTTCACCGGGCGTATCCACACTCTCGTGCATAGAGGTGCGGTGGCCACCTATCCTTTCTATAGCACAGTGCAAACTTAAAACCAAACCAAAGATATGAATTGAATTGCATGCATATGTATTGTTGCATTGTTTTGTTTACTCACTAAGCTCAAGTTGGAGAGCTGACCCTCGTGCGCACAAATCTTTTAGTTTCTGATGTTGCAGGTATTATGATTGAAGATTATGTCAACATGCCATGATGAGCAAGCTGTGGAGGAGGAACGTGATTCGTTAAGCGAGCGTTTCAACGATGGATACGTTTAGTGTTTAGTTTTTGTATTTGAATATTGTAATATGTATTAAGTTATGTTTTGGTTACTTGGAAATAAATGGAATATTAATTATTTATCATGAATAGACCTCAGTTCATTATCTGTAAGTCATCCGCTATTTACCTTATTACCTCTGATTATTTTGGAATGTGTTTTGGTTTATCATATGTGGGATAGCCTGAGTGAGATCCTGGTTGAACCGTTGGTTTATTGACAGTTCATCACATCATTCTGGTGAGTCCAGAATTGGGGTGTGACAACTTGGTATCAGAGCTCTCGTAGGCCTTACCCATTAAACCTAAATACTACCACTGGAGTCCATGAATTGAGTTAGGATAAATTAAAAGCTTTAATACAAATAAACCATTAGCATCTGTGTTGGTTGAGACAGAACTTAAACAAGACAGTAACATACATATAAGAGGTGGAACCATATATATATACACTCAAACAAAAAGAGAAGACCAAAAATTATCCTAATAAACAAATGATATAGGGTATTATCTATAAGTCGGACAGTTATCTAGAAATACAACGGATAAAGTACAGTTGAAAGAAGGGAGCTTCTGTAAAGTAGAAAAGTTGGAATACCGAGTTGGTACTCACAAGATGTGAAACTCGATGCATGACCGAGAAAGAAGAAAAATGGCTAGTAATGCCTAAATCCCTGTGGAGATAAAGAGAAAGATCTCGGGCTAAATCCAACAGAGATAGGAGAATAATGGCCATACATTATGAATAAGAATAACTACAAGAAGATAAAGTTATACTCAGGGTGACATGGAAACTCAGAGTGAGATCCACCTCAAGCTGATCCATTACCCGCTGAGCATTGAAAAGAGGTTGCAACTTGACCCCACCACTATCAGGGTCGAGAATGGATAATGAAAACTCATCTGAGTAGATAATTAGATTGTATCGAATTAAAAGAGTGAACAACCAGGCCACTCTAGCCAACCACCTGGACTACCAAATACCTTGGCTATGGTTGTAATAAACTTGGTCCAATAAAATACAAGAGCAACAACAGATGAGACCGACTATGCAAGTTGCTATGTGAATTACTAGCCAAGTTTCCGATGCTACATCAACACCTCCGAGTCAAACCAAGTACGGTACCAATTGGTAGCAACACTGTACCCCAACACATGTTAACTATAACACAGTGCCTACCATATAGCAAGTCCCAGTAATGCACACCCCCGTGCAGAAGTTTGGTGCACAACAAGCAGTGTATCAAGGTGGTTACCCTTATCAGCCACCGAAGTATGGGATAGCTGCATTATGACAGAATGATCCAACAGGGGTTGAGGAATATTTTCTGAAGATGAAGCCTCAAACATTTTCAGCAAAGATCGAATCTATTGTGGCCATATGGCAAGATAGTTTATATAGAATGCGGTGCATTATTGATTTACTCTTATGATTATAGAGGATGCACATACTAGATTTTAATTCTCGTACCTTGACAGGATACCTTCTTGATTTAACCAGTCAATTGAAGTCATAGATATTGTTTCTTTAGTAGTAGTCCTGATTATACCAATCTTAGCCACTCTCATGATCGACCACATGAACAGAGATGTGAACTGAACGAATAGTTAAATGTTTAATCATGTTGAGCATACATCTTTTCGATTTACACCTAATTTATTGATGTACAAAATTTTTCTCTAGAATATACCTGATTTACTGATGTGCGAAATCTTTCTCCAGATTTACTCCTGTAGTACCTCGACCAATGACATTATATATTCGATAGAACCTGTAACCATGAAGTTAAGAACTGAAAAACCTCTATTCCATGTATTTGGACCACAATGCAACCTAACGACCTTTGGATGCCGGTTGGATTACCACAGATTTACTCCTGATCCTTTAAACCTAGGTTCACTAGATAAAGCAAGTGTTGCCATTATGCTAATTGAAAGAAGGAAATGAATTGTTTTGGACAAACATTCTAATTTATACACTCCCTGATCATTATTGATTAGATGTTTAGTGGTAATGAAATTATTTGGAAGGAAGATGATTAAATTCAGATAAGATTTTATAGCCAAGAGACCTCCAATGAAGTAATGGAGAATCTATTTTGAGATTTCTAAACGGGTGGAAATGAATCATGTCTATAAAAGAGTGCATGCGACAAAAGTAAAAACTATCAAGGGTGGTCAATAAAGAAATAAATAGCACTCTAGTGGAGTTAAAAATGGCTATATAGGTATGGATCTTGGACAAAGCAGAAGATTCCTAAAAGCAAATCTAAGAGTGGATACAAGGATAAAGTCAAAAATCATGGCATTAATAGTACTTAGTTTAATACAATGAAAACTGAGTTATGCCCAATGTCGAGTGATATGATTAAGTAAAGACCAAAAGAGTTTGGCTGAATTAATGAATTTATAAGCACATACCCTAATGCTTGTAGATAGACTTGGGATATGAAGTAACAATCACAAGATATTTTTGAGGTATATGAAAGAGAGATCAGGGTAGAATAGCAAGGATAAAAGAAATATAAGCTAAGAAGTGCCTGGAGAAGGGGGCAGTCGGGTATCTAGTATCAGTGGTCGACCTAACCAAGGAAGCACCACGAATGGAAGATATTGATGTCGTGCGGGACTATCCCGACGTATTTCCAGGGGAACTACCAGGATTACCACCCGACAGAGCCACCGAGTTTGTGATAGACCTTATACCTAGAGCCGCACTAGTATCAAAAGCACCTTATAGAATGGCTCCTACTGAACTGAAGGAATTGAAAGTGCAACTACAGGAACTGCTGGACAAGGATTATATTCGACCCAGTATATCACCAAGGGGAGCATCGGTATTATTCGTAAAGAAGAAAGACGGTAGCGTTCGATTATGTATCGACTATCGGGAGCTGAACAAACTGACAATCAAGAATCGATATCTACTACCTCGGAATGATGACTTATTCGATCAGTTGCAAGGAGCAAAAATATTTTCTATGATCGACCTTCGGTCCGATTATCATCAAGTGAAGATTAAATAGGGTGATATTCCTAAGACAGCTTTCAGGACCAGATATGGACATTATAAATTCTTGGTCATGTCTTCTGGATTAACAAACGCACCAGCAACTTTCATGGAACTTATGAACCGGGTTTTCCATGACATGTTGGATACATCGGTTATAGTATTTATTGATGATATATTGTTATATTCCAAAGACAAGGAAACCCACGTTAAGAATCTAAATACCGCCTTACAACGTTTAAGGAAAGAGAAGCTGTATGCAAAATTTTCAAAGTGTAAGTTTTGGCTAAGTGAAGTCGCCTTCCTAGGCCATGTGGTATCCGCTGAAGGAATCAAAGTGGACCCCAACAAGACCGAGGCTATTGTAAAGTGGGAAGCACCAAAAAGCATTACAGAAATAAGAAGTTTTCTGGCTCTCGCTGGATATTATCGGAGATTTGTGGAAGACTATTCTCGGATTTCCGTACCTCTCACCAGTTTGACTAGGAAAGGTGAAAAATTTGTGTAGATGGATAAATGTGAGAAGAGCTTCCAGACATTGAAGACCAGATTGATATCCGCTCTGATTTTGACTATTCCTGTCCCAGGACAGCCATTTACCCTATACACTGATGCGTCAGGACTGGGATTAGGATGCGTACTTATGCAAGGGGAACAAGTAATTTCTTATGCCTCGAGACAGTTAAAGATACATGAAAAATATCCCACTCATGATTTGGAGTTAGCGGCAGTAGTACATGTTGTCAAGATATGGAGACATTACCTATACGGAGAGAAGTTCTAGATTAAGTCGGACCATAAAAGTCTTACTTATTTATCTAATCAGAAGGAGTTGAATATGAGACAAAGAAGATGGTTGGAACTATTGAATGACTATGATTGTGATATCCAGTATCATCCGGGGAAAGCTAATGTAGTAGCGGATGCGTTGAGCAGAAAGGCGTTGATAAAATCTCAAGGGCAGGTTAGTACAACTGCAGCTATATGTACTACTGGAATGGTATTCAATCATGGCAATGAGCAATATGTGATAGATACAACGGATGGATCAGCCAACCAAGGGTTTATTTATCGGTTTTCAAATAAGTTCGCGGCATTGAAAATTATACCGGATATAATGGATGAAGTGAAGACAGCTATCAAATTAGATCCTTATCTGAGAACAGTACAAGAAGATATCAATAAAGGTAAGACTAACCCTGAGTTCACCTTGGAAGAAAAGAAAGTATTCAAATACAAAGGAAGAATATGTGTACCCGAAACAGAAAATGTGGACATTAGACACCGACTGATGAAAGAAGCCCATACCACCATTTATTCGATACATCCTAGAAACACAAAAATGTATCATGATCTAAAGAAACTATATTGGTGGAGAGGAATGAAAGCAGATGTAGCTAAGTTCGTGTCCCAATGCCTAAATTTGTCAGAAAGTAAAGGCTCAACGACAAAGACCCGCAGGACTGTTACAGCCGTTACCGGAACCAGCATGGAAATGGGACTGCATCACTATGGACTTCGTCACGGGAATACCACTGACTCCTCGAGTAGTTAACGCAGTTTGGGTGATTGTAGACCGTCTGACAAAGACAGCTCACTTCATACCGATACGACCTCAGTATACACTGGAAAGGTTAGCAAAGCTGTATGTGGATAATATTGTTCGGTTACACGATGTACCAGAGAGCACTGTATCCGATAGAGACCCCCGATTTACTTCCAAGTTTTGGGAAGGATTGCAAAAGGCTATGGGTACAAAATTGAAGTTCAGTACTGCATTCCACCCACAGACAGATGGACAGTCAGAGCGTACAATCCAAATTCTAGAAGATATGCTATGCGCATGTGTAATTGATTTCAAAGGATCATGGGATGAAAGGTTACCATTGATAGAGTTCGCTTATAACAATAGCTATCAGGCTACTATACAGATGTCACCATATAAAGCATTGTATGGCAGAAAGTGTCGAACTCCGTTGTTTTGGAATGAAGTTGGAGAATGTAGTATTGTTGGGCCGGAATTTGTTGAAGAGACTTGTCGAGTGGTAGACATTATCAAGGAAAGGGTAAAAATAGCTCAGAACCGTTAGAAGCAATATGCAGATACTCGACGTAGAGATCTTGAGTTCGCTGTAGGTGATAAAGTATTCATGAAGGTATCGCCTATGCGAGGATTGAAACGGTTCGGGCAGAAAGGGAAACTCAGTCCAAGATATGTCGGGCCGTATGAGATTCTAGCTAAGCATGGAAAAGTGGCTTATCAGTTAGCACTACCACCACCTATGTCAAGTGTGCATGACGTATTTCATATTTCCATATTGAAGAAGTATGTCAAGGATCCAACGCACGTCCTGACAGTAGACCTACTAGAATTGACTGATGAATTGACATTTGAAGTAACACCAACAAGAATCACCAGTCGAAAGGTTCAACGACTATGCAACCGAGATATCTATTATGTTAAGGTCATTTGGAAAAGTAGAGACATGGAAGAAATTACTTGGGAGGAAGAGAATGCTATGCGGAAGCAATACCCTCACTTATTTGATTCAGAAGGTACGTATAATTTTGGGGATGAAATTTTTATAAGTAGGGGGGAGTTGTAAGACCCGTATCAAACTAACCCGGTCTTAACACCTTGAACCAGGTTTACCCATCATGGACGAGATGAATGAACCAAGGGCGTGAAGGAAATCGTTATCCCAGGTATCAAATTGACCCAAAAATAATTAATTTAAAGGGAGGGCTGCATACCCAGCAACGGAGGGTCGGACCCCCCAAGACAAAAAGTCAGACCCTCTGTTTTACAGGGAGGGTCAGACACTTTAGGAAACCAAGGGTCGACGGGATCATCGACCCTCTCATCGACCCTCAGTTGCCGCCAGAAATTGAAATTAAAAAAGTTTCCAAATTTTGATTGGATTCCTTCCAAATCCCAATGGGACTTAGTTTAGGAGTTTCCACCCTATAAATAGGACGTCCCTAATCCTCTTTCACTTGTTTTACAACCCTAATTGAATTGAGAGAAAGAGAAGAGAAGGAAGAGAAGAAGAAGAGAAACAAGGAAAAGAAGAAAAAGTAAAAAGGAGAAGAATTACAGAGAAGGAGTATTCTTCCCAGGTATGGATACTCCATGAATTTCTATAGACATTAGGTTAGATAAGGATGAGAGTGTGATCTCAGAGAAATCCAAACCATCAATCCATGGTTAGGTTTCCATGGAAAACCATGGGAGAATACATTAAAGCTATATAGGTGGATGATTCATGATTCTAGACCATGGAATGTATGTTGAATGGACTGTAGGAGCAAGCCATAGGACCCCAATCACGATGAATGGAATAAAAGGAGGAAAATTGACCAAAACCCACAGGGGGTCGCATAGAGGGTCGATGACCATCCGACCCTATGTGATTCTAAGTATCGACCCTCAGGGTTCTGGAAGTCCAGATTAAGGGAAGGTCGCACCAGGGGTCGGTCATAACTCAGACCCTACCTCCGACCCTCAGTTAATAGAATGGTTTTAAAAATTAGAATAAATTCTAATTAAATTTTATCGACTTTGTTAGGTCTTCTAGCAATATAATAGTAATATAAAGGTGATTCTAAAGCTTGGAAGAGGATCTAATAACAAGCTAAGGTGAGGGAACAAGACCTAAACTAATTGGTTAATAATAAACTACTTTTATTTTCTTGAGTCCAACGCCATGCTTGATTCTATGTGAATATACTTGTAATGTGCATTAAACATGTCATCTAATATTCCTACTATTAATGTTCATGCATATTTAATTTTGTTTACTTATAACATGATGATGATGATTGATGTTAGGAATAGGCATGTGATTGTTTGTGTGTGGTTAGTGTGCTTGATGCGAGTAGGGCATCAGGGGAAGTGTTAGGTGGTGTTTGATCCGGGCACTTTAGCTCTATCTCTAACTCAAGTCTTGTGCATTAGCATCGTCATATCGCCATTACCTTAGCAGAACTATTGCGACGTAGGGCATCAAGGAGGGTCTCGTTCCTTGAGTCCTATACTATACCGAGTGGCCTTGGCTCTATCTCTACCAGTTTTCTATGGGATGCTGGGGTTGAGGCCTTGGATACATTGGTTGACATTATGATTGGTTAGTAGCGAGCCCCGTTTGCAGCCCTAGCCATCAGGGGTTTATTTGTTGGTATGAAGTTGTGCAGCGATAAATGTGACCTTCGTGTACAATTTTCATTGTGGGTGCTGTGGATGATGGTGAGAGGTTCACCGGGCATATCCACACTCTCGTGCATAGAGGTGCCGTGGCCACCTATCCTTTCTAGAGCATAGTGCAAACGTAAAACCAGACCAAAGATATGAATTGAATCGCATGCATATGTATTGTTGCATTGTTTTGTTTACTCACTGAGCTCAAGTTGGAGAGCTGACCCTCGTGCGCACAAATATTTTAGTTTCTGATGTTGCAGGTATTATGATTGAAGATTATGTCAACACGCCATGATGAGCAAGCTGTAGAGGAGGAACGTGATTCGTTAAGCGAGCGTTTCATCAATGGATACGTTTAGTGTTTAGTTTTCGTATTTGAATATTGTAATATGTATTAAGTTATTTTTTGGTTACTTGGAAATAAATGAAATATTAATTATTTATCATGAATAGACCTCAGTTCATTATCTGTAAGCCTCGCTATTTACTTTATTACCTCTGATTATTGTGGAATGTGTTTTGGTTTATCATATGTGGGATAGCTTGAGTGAGATCCTGGTTGAACCGTTGGTTTATTGACGGTTTATTACATCATTCTGGTGAGTCCAGAATTGGGGTGTGACACCCTCCCCTTTATTTTAGTATTTTTGGGTCAGTTTAATACCTGGGATCGTGATCTCCCTCACGCACTTGATCCATTAGGCTCGACCATGATGAGTAGACCTGGTTCAAGGTGGTAAGACCGGATTAGTTTGATACGGGTCTTGCAACTCCCCCCTACTTATAAAATTTTCGTCCTCGAAATTGTACATACCTTCTGAGTCAAATAGATGAGGGTATTGCTTTCGCATAGCATTCTCTTCTTCCCATGTGATTTCTTCCATATCTCTACATCTACAGGTGACCTTAACATAATAGATATCATGGTTGCGTAGTCGTTGAACCTTTCGGCTGGTGATTTCAGTTGGTGTTACTTCAAATGTCAAATCAGGTAAATCTACTGTCAGAATGTGCATTGGATCCTTGACATACTTCTTCAATAAGGAAATATGAAATACGTCATGCACACTTGACATAGATGGTGGTAGTGCTAACTGATACGCCACTTTTCCATGCTTAGTTAGAATCTCATATGGCCCGACATATCTTGGACTTAATTTCCCTTTCTGTCTGAACCAATTCAATCCTCGCATAGGCGATACTTTTACGAATACTTTATCACCCACAACGAATTCAAGGTCTCGGCATCGAGTATCTGCATATTGCTTCAGATGATTTTGAGCTGTTCTCATTCTTTCTTTGATAATGTCAACCACTCGACAAGTCTCTTCAACAAATTCTAGTCCAACAATACTACGTTCCCCCACTTCATTCCAAAACAAAAGATTTCGACACTTTCTGCCATACAGTGCTTCATAGGGTGACATCTGTATAGTAGCCTGATAGCTATTGTTATAAGTGAACTCAATCAATGGTAACTTTTCATCCCATGATCCTTTAAAATCAATTACACATGCTCGAAACATATCTTCTAGAATCTGAATTGTATGCTCTGTGTCCGTCTGTCTACGGATGGAATGCGGTATTAAACTTTTATATTGTACCCATACCCTTTTGCATTCCTTCCCAAAACTTTGAAGTAAATCGTGGATCTCTATCGGACACAAGCTTTCAGGTACACTGTGTAATCGCACAATGTTATCCACATACAGCTTAGCCAACCTCTCCAGTGTATACTGAGGTTTATAGGTATAAAGTGAGCTGTTTTAGTTAGGCGGTCTACAATTACCCAAACTTCATCAACTACTCGAGGAGTCAATGGTAATCCTGAGACGAAGTCCATAGTGATGCAGTCCCATTTCCATGTTGGTTCTGGTAACGGCTGTAACAGTCCTGCCGGTTTTTGTCATTCAGCCTTTACCTTTTGACAATTTAGGCATTGAGATACGAACTTAGCTACATCTGCTTTCATTCCTTTCCACCAATATAATTTCTTTAGGTCATGATACATTTTTGTACTTCCAGGATGTATCGAATAAATGATGGTATGGGCTTCTTTCATCAATCGGTGTCTAATGTCCAAGCTTTCTGTTTTGGGTACACATATTCTTCCTTTGTACTTTAGTACCTTTTCATCGTCCAGGTGAACTCAGGGTTAGTCCTACCTTTTTCGATGTCCTCTTGTACCGTTCTTAGGTAAGGGTCTGATTTGATAGCTGTCTTTACTTCATCAATTATATCCGGTATAATCTTCAATGCGGCAAACATATTTGAAAATTGATGAATAAACCCTTGGTTGGCTGATCCATCTGGTGTATCTATTACAAATTGCTCATTACCGTGCTTGAATACCTTTCTGGTAGTACACATTGCGGCAGTTGTGCTAACCTCTCCCTGGGATTTTATCATTGCCTTTCTACTCAACGCATCGGCTACTACATTAGCTTTCCCCGGGTGATACTGGATATCACAATCATAGTCTTTCAATAGTTCCAGCCATCTTCTTTGTCTCATATTCAGATCCTTCTGATTAAATAGATAAGTAAGACTTTTATGGTCAGATTTAATCTGAAACTTCTCCCCGTACAGATAATGTCTCGATATTTTGACAGCATATACTACTGCCGCTAGTTCATGATCATGAGTGGGATAGTTCTTCTCATGTGTCTTCAGTTGTCTTGAGGCATAAGCAATTACTTGTTCTCCTTGCATAAGTACACATCCTAATCCCAGTCCTGACGCATCGGTGTACAAGATAAATGGTTGTCCTGGAATCGGGATGGTCAAGATTGGAGTTGATATCAATCTAGTGTTCAAGGTTTGGAAACTCTTCTCACATTTATCCATCCAAACAAACTTCTCGCCCTTCTTAGTCAAATTGGTAAGAGGTACGGTAATTCGGGAATAGTCTTCCACAAATGGTCAATAATACCCAGCTAGACCTAAGAAACTTCTAATTTCTGCAACGCTCTTCGGTGCTTCCCACTTTGCAATAGCCTCGATATTGCTGGGATCCACTTTAATTCCTTCACCGGATACAACATGGCCTAGAAATGCGACTTCCTTTAGCCAAAACTCACACTTTGAAAATTTGGCGTAGAGATTCTCCTTCCGTAGTCGCTGCAGAGCGACGTTTAGATTATTAATATGAGTTTCCTCGTCTTTGGAGTAGACCAATATATCATCAATGAATACAATAACCGATGTATCCAACATGTCATGGAAAACCCAGTTAATAACTTCCATAAATGTTGCTGGTGCATTTGTCAATCCAAAGACATAACCAAGAATTCATAATGTCCATATCTGGTCCTGAATGCTGTCTTGGGAATATCACCGTCTTTAATCTTCAGTTGATGAGCCTGACCAAAGATCGATCTTAGAGAACACTTTGGCACCTTGCAACTGATCGAATAGGTCATCGATCCGAGGCAATGGATACCGATTCTTGAATATTAGTTTATTCAGTTCTCGGTAGTCTATACACAAGTGAACGCTACCGTCCATCTTCTTCACGAATAATACTGGCACTCCCCATGGTGATATACTAGGGCGAATGTAATCCTTGTCCAGCAGTTCTTGTAGTTGTACTTTCAATTCCTTCAGTTCGGTAGGAGCCATTCGATAAGGTGCTTTCGATACTAGTGCGGCTCCAGGTATAAGATCTATAACAAACTCTGTAGCTCGGTCGGGTGGTAATCCTGGTAGTTCTTGAGGAAATAAGTCTAGAAAGTCACGCACGACATCAATATCTTCCATTCATGGTGCTTCCTTGGTGAGGTCGACCACAGATACTAAAGACCCGACTGCTCCTTTCTCAAGGAACTCGTTAGCCTTTAGCGCAGAGAGTATGAGCTTTTGTTTATGGGGAAGTTTGGTTCCCGAAAAACTGAACTCTACTCCTTCCTTGTCTTTAAATGTCAGCTTATTTTCGGCACACAATAGGTTTGCAGAATGCCGAACTAACCAGTCCATTCCCAATATGACGTCAAAGTCTGCCATCTCAAGTTGGATCAAGGTTGCATCCAAGGTCTTTTCATCAATAAGAACTGGACATGGTCCATAACCTTTTTCTAACTCCACTTATAATCCCATAGGTGATCGTACAAGTAGTTTTCAGTCTAAGGATTTAAGGGGTAGATTTAACTTCTTTCCAAATGCCACAGATATAAAGGAATGAGTAGCTCCTGAATCAAAGAGTACTCTGGCGGAAATGCCATTAATTGGTACGATACCTGTGATTTGTTTTGGTTTAGTCTACATGCTCATACAATGTAATACAACTAACTAAAAATTTAAGTCATACCTGTGACCACATCAGGCGATGCGGCAGCATCCTCAGATGTAACCGCGTAAACTCGTCCTTAATGTAGCTGCTTCTTGGGCTTAGGACATTCCCTTGCCATATGTCCCACTTGGTTGTAGTTAAAACATTTTATCCCTTCAATAATTGGCTTTTGTTGCTGTTGAGCTATAGGAGTAGTCTTGGCTGCAGCGGTAAAGCCTTGAGCACGGAAGGGTTTGAATGTCTTGTTATTCCCTCCATTATAAAAATTTCTAGCGTGCCTTTTTATACCTCTGTTTTGCATGAAATAACTCTCCTTCTGGCACGATTCTATAACTCGAGCAATTTGTGCCGCTTCATTAAATTTTCTTTTCATGTCCCAGAACATGCTCGCGGATGCTTCCCCTAAGTCCCATGACGAACCTTCGGGTCTTGGTGTTTTCCTCCTGCATACTGGTGGGTGCAAAGAAGAACAGCTCTTCATAACGCTGTTGATATGCATCCACGATCATCTTCCCCTGATATAAACTCAAGAACTCTCTTTCCATAGAATCTCTGAAACTTCTCGGAAAGTACTTCTCAAAGAATGCCTCCTTATAGATATCCCAAGTTAGTTGGGCGTGCTTTTTTAATAAATAAGTCCTGGTAGACCTCCACCAATGGTGTGCGTCTCCTTTCAGCATAAAGGTGGCACACAATACTTTTCTTCTTCATTTAGTGTCATCATCATAAAGTTTCTTTCCATTTCGTCCACCCAGTGTGCCAGCCATAAAGGATCTGCTGGCTTGCCATTAAATTATCTGAGCTTCAGTTTCAGAAAATGCTCCACCAGTCTGTAGTGGTCTAGTTGCTGCGGGACATACGCTCCATACATAGGTGGTTGGTATTGATATCCACCATGAGCTATCTCTGGATTTTGTACTGGAACCTGCATGATGGGAGTCTGAGGTGCGTGGGGTACTGTGTTACTTTCCTTTGGTGTTGTGCTTGCCTGTCCTACTGGCATTGGAGGTGTCTGTGCAGCTGGAGGAGTTATGCCTATGGCAGCTTGTATAGTAGCTTGTGCCTGTTGGGCCAAGTTCATTACGACTGTGGCCAAGTCTGTAGGTGGAGCTGACAGATTTGTAGGATTTGTCTGCCCATTCATGACGGACGGTGCCGTGTTCATGTTCCCCTGTGTTTCCGGGTGTGTCTGGCTATTCTCCCCCATAGGTGGTGGTGGTGGAATAGAGTTACGACTCTGTCTGGTTACTCTGCGTTCCGCCATTAATTAATTTGATAGTGGGATTGCCTAAAATCATTGAACACGAGAGACAATCATTAAATCCTTCATTCTCATATTTTAAAACCACTAACAAACGCAAATTTCAAAAATTTCAGATCATTCTATCGAAAATGCTGTATTTTCACTGTAGGGTCGATGGTGGGGGTCGATGGGTGTCCGACCCTCAGTATGTGACCCTCGGACATCAACAATTCTACCCGAGAGCTGGGGGTCGATGGGGGGGGGGGTTGGAGGATGTCCGACCCAGGGTGCAACCCCTGGTTCTCTGTCAGATTCCCGAGAGCCGTGGGTCGATGCGGGGGTCGATGGGTGGGTCGATAGTTTTAATCGAATTTTCCGACCCTCGGACTAAAAATCAGATTTTTAAACTCCGATTCAAAGTCCATTTCCTATTCTTTCTTATCCGCTTTGACTCGTCTCGTCCCTCTGAGTTGCTACAGTGACAACTCTAATCCATTGGTGGTTCGCACTTCTTGTTTCGTCGTCTACACCTCCGCTACAGGTATGTCTTCTACATTTTCATGTTTTTAGGTTTCCTTACCTAGGTTTTTGCTCGTATCGTATTTTTCAAATTAAATTTTTTCAACCGTAAAAATTTGATTTTTATTGGCGGCTTTTGTTATTGGTGACTCGAGGAACGAAAGCCCTCAAAAAATATTTGAGTTTCATCGGTTGGTTATCGAGAAACTCAAAATTTACTCTTTTTGCCCTAATTTTGACGAGATTTTGAATTTCCTGAAATTTCTTCCAATTCAATCTTATTAGTTAAAATTTCCAACTGTATGAGTCTCACAGGATAGTTTAGGATCTATGTAAGTCCTCCTTCCCACGTGTATGGGTGAAAAGTGAGGCTTTTGACCAATTTGCGTCGTTATAGTGTCAAAATTTTTGAATTTTTCATCTTTACTAACCCAATATCTACTTCCCTTTGCTATTTGCAGATACTATGGCTAGTACCAAGGTACCTAGGGTTCGCGACCATCTTCGCTTCCGTTCCAATGAAGCCGAGACGCAGTATGCCCACTACGCTCGCAAGAAGGTAGAGGGAGGCCGCAAGGTGAACTTGGCTAGCCTGGCCTTGTTCAATATGGATGGGGCCTTTTGCGATATGGAATGGTTTCCTGTCATCACCTATGACGCCTGTACCCGTCCTGACTTGGTACGCTAGTTCTACTGTAATCTCCAGGTGGTGGGGGATTACAATGATGTTGAGAGAGGTGGTGAGCTTCGGATCACTAGCTATGTCAGGGGGGTTGATATTTCTTTCAACTATCGACAGCTAGCGCAATTGCTGGGTATCTCCTATGGCGGCTCCTTCGTATTCTGTGCTCCATGAGAGCCCCAGTTCTTTTCATTACAGATGAGGGCTGAGATAGACCATCAGCTCATCCAACCTGATCGCTGGGAGATGAAAGCGAATTATCTACATTCAGATCCACGGGTATACTACAAGATCATTCAGCATAACCTGATACCGCAGAGTGGACACTACAAGAGGGTCTCCCAGTTGACCCAGTATCTGTTGTACTGCATATGCACTAGGCAGCCCGTCTGCCTTTCCTATATCATCATGCAGACGATGATCAGTGCTATGTTGCCCAGTCACACTGGCAACCTTCCTTATGGATGCATGATCACTGCATTGCTTACCCGCCTGGGGGTTGATTTGTTGGATGAGAAGATTTAGAAGAAATCCTTCCCATCGCCTATGGATTGGGAGGCCATCTGCAAGATGGGCATGTGGATGCCCAGGTCAGCTATGAGGAGAGGAACGCGATGGTCCACCCTCGCACTAGAGTGGAGATGGCTGACGCTGAGGTAGCAGCAGCAGCAGCCGCTGGAGCAGGGGTTCATGGGGATGATGACGATCGGCTATACATGGATGTAGATGCCATACCTCCTCCATCACTTACTCATGCTACTGGAGCTGGTCCATCTTCTTCAGCTGGTCCTTTGCATGCAGCTGGTCCTTCGTATCCTCCTTCTGATGATATGATGGGGATATTGCACGAGATACGAGAGGCTCCGTGTATGTCTGACTTGAGGAAGTGAGAGCTTCTAGAGGCTCAACGCTTATCCGATCAGTGGGTGGGAGAGCTTTTGGCTGCTCAGCGCATGTCAAATAAGCTGGTGGGAGAGCTTAGGGATGCTCAGTGCGTGACTGACCAGTGGGTGGCTGATCTCATAGCTAGTCTCCAGAACACCTAGACGCAGATAGAATGGTTGACCAGGGTCTACGCTGAAGACTATGATAGAGACCGTAAGGCACCGCCTCCCCCATCACCTCCAGCTTCTTGATGTATTTCGTTTGTCTTTCTTTTTGTACTTCAGAGTAACTGTCCAGACTGTGGACTGTACTCTGCTTTAGTCATATATATATAAATGTTTGTTCTTCCTTTGGTTGTATATAAAATTTGTTTCTCATTTAATAGATGCATTATTCTCTTTCAGTTTTGTCTCAAACAACATAGATGCTTATAGTGTGTTCTTATTACATCTTTTTAAAAAAACGTTTGATCCTATCTCAGTTCACCACCTTTTGTGGAAGTATACGGGTTTCACAGATAGGCCCTGAGATGCTCTGATACCAAGTTGTCACACCCCAATTCTGTACCATTCAGAACGTTGTGATGAACCACTAATAAACCCACGGTTCAACCAGGATCTCTAATAGGCTGTGTCCATTAAAAATAAAACCATACACATCCACAACCATAATCAGAATAATACACAATAGCGGAAGTCTTATAGTAAATGAACTGAGAAATCTAATTGTGATAATCATAAATAAAGTATCAATTTATGTTGTATCAACTGAGACATAAGTAAATAAAATATCAATTACATTTTCTTAATAAATTCAAATGAAAAATCTAATCGAATACGCATGAGTTGCACTCGCATGAGTAGTCATGTGTATCCACTAAGTCTTCGGCTTCCATTATAGCAATACGCACGTACACCGGAGCACTCATATAATCTTCGACCATAGTACCTACATCATCAACTAAAAATATTCAAAGTCGAGAGGGTGAGCACACATCATGGCTCAGTGAGCAAACAAAACAATGCAACAAACATATGCATGCATTCAATTCATATCTTTGGTCTGGTAAATAAGTTTGCAATGTGCTATAGAATGGATAGGTGGCTGTCGCACCTCTATACACGAGTGTGTGAAGCCGCCCAAAGGTAACATTTATTGCCGTCCCACATGCACCCACCATGGACAATGTACACGCAAAGGTTACGTTTATTGTTGTACCAGTTGCCCATACCAACACGTAAGCCCCTGCTGACGAGGGCTCGCAAAGTGGGCTCGCAACTAACCAATCCTAATGCCAATCAGTGTATCCAAGGCCTCACCCCAGCATCCCTCAATACGTCCATAGAGATAGGGCTAAGGCCCCCCGGCAGAGTCAGAGACTACACGGTCTGGGAACACCTCCCCTCATACACTACGATGAAATAGTTCTGCTATGGTAATGGCGATACGACGATGTCAGTGGACAAGACTTGAGTTAGAGATAGAGCTAGAGTGCTGAGGCCCGGCCTATGACACCCCCCTGATACCCGCTCGCATCAAGCACACCAACCACACACATACATCCACATGCCTATTCCTATCATCATCATCATCATCATCATCATCATGTTATAAAAAATAATTTAAATATGCATGAACAGTAATAATAGAAATATTGGATGACATGTTGAATGCACATAACAAGCATATACACATAGAATCAATCATGGCATTGGACTCAAGAATAAAACAGTTTATTATTAACCAATTAGTTTAGGTCTTGTTCCCTCACCTTTGCTTTATCGAATCAACAAAATATCAATATTATATCACTAGAAGACCTAATCAAGTCGATAGAATTTAATTAGAATTAATTTTGATTTTTAAAAGCATGCTGTTAACTGGGGGTCGATGCCAGGGTCGGAAGTTCCATCGACCCTAGGTGCTACCACCCAGATTCTGGACTTCCCAAACGCTGGGGGTTGATTGTTAGGGTCTGGTAGGGTCGATTGGCCATGACCCCCAGTGCGACCCCCCAATGGTTTAGTCAATTTTTCATCCTACAGTCCATTCCTTCGTGTTTGGGTCCTATGGCTTGCTTCTACAATCCATTACATACATGTTCTATGGCTTAGAACCATAGTTTATTCACCTACATGGATTTTACGATCTCCCCAATGGTTTTCCATTAAAACCTAACCATGAGTGGATGATTTGGGTTTCTCCTACATCATACCCTCTTCACTATCTATTCTAAGGTCTTTAGAATTCCACGGAGATAGTATCCATACCTGAGAATTAGGCTGGTTTCTCTGAAGCCTTCTCTTTCTTTTCTTCTTCTCTTCTCTTTCTTTTCTTCTTCTCTTCTCTTTCTCTCAATCCAATTAGGGTACTAAAAGGAGTGAAAGAGGCTTAGGGACGTCCAATTTATAGAGTAGAAACTCCCAAAATAATTCCCGTTTAGATTAGGAAAGAATCCCATTGAAATTTGGAAAGTTCCTAATTCACGGTTTCTGTCGACAGACTGGGGCTCGATGAAGGGGTCGGAGATCCCGTCGACCCCTGGTTCTAAAATGTTCGACCCCTGGTTAAAAACTCAGGGTCTGACTTTTATACTGGGGGGTCCGACCTTGCCTTGCTAGGTATGCGACCCTCCCCCTTATTTTAGTGTTTTTGGGTCAGTTTAATACCTGAGATCGTGATCTCCCTCACGGACTTGATCCATTAGGCTCGACCATGATGGGTAGACCTGGTTCAAGGTGGTAAGACCAGGTTAGTTTGATACGGGTCTTACAAACACACCATATGGAACTGTGTTGTATGGGAGATAAACTAAGAAAGAGAATAATGCACATATGTAAAGGGGAAACCAATTATATATATATATATATATATATATATATATATATATATATATATATATATATATATATATATATATATATATATATATATATATATATATATATATGTGTCGAATAAAAATAAGACAAATTTACATCTAATTCAGAGTATTGTCCACAATCCAGATAGTTACTCTATAGTATAGAAGGGAAAAATATATCAATGGAAATCATGGAGCTGGTGGTGCTGCAGGGGAGGTGCCTCACGATCTCTATCATAGTCCTCAGCATATACTCTTGCGAGCCAGGCCACCAGAGTCTGAGTAGCTTGGAAACTAGCCGTCAGATCCGCTACCTGCTGGTCTATAGAGCGCTGGACATCTAGAAGCTCTCCTACTCTCCAATCAGTCACGCGCTGAGCCTCTCTAATCTCACCTAATAGCCCCATCATGTCATCTGGTGGTGGCGTGAAGGGCCAGTTGAATGAGAAGCCCTAGAAGGGCCAGCTCCAGTAGAATGCTATGGTGATAGAGGAGGGATGGAATCTACATCCATGTACATCCAATCATCATCCACCTCATCACCACCCTCGTGTGCCTCTGTTGCTACGTCTGCTGCTGCCTCTGCATCTACTGCCGCTACCCTAGTGAGAGGACGTCTCATAGCATTTCTCTCATCATCACTGACCTATATCTCTCTCATGCCCATCCTGCTGATGGCCTCCCAATCAAGGTCAGCTGAGAAGGTGTCCTCAAGTATCCTCTCATCCACTAGGTCCACCTGTAGACGAGCGAGCAACGTGGAGATCAGCCGCCAATAGGGCAAGTTACCTCTCGATTCAGGCAATGTAGCTCGGTGCATAGTTTGGAGAATAATGTATGGGAGACAGACAGGCTGCCTTGTACAAATATAGTACAGTAGGTACTAAGTCAGCTGTGAGATCATCTCATAATGTCTGCCCTGGGGAATCAGATTATGCTGGATAATCTTACAGTAGACACGTGGCTTTGGACGCAGGTTGACTGCTTTCATCTCCCAGCGGTCATCCCGATGAATCAGGCTACCTATTTTCTACATGCATCTGTGTAGATAGATACTGTGGCTCTCTAGCTGCACAGTAAACCAACTTCCCATCATTGGAGATACCTAGGAGGTTAGCCAACTCCTGACAGTTGAAAGAAATTGAAACCCCTTTCACCCAGCAGGTGATCCGAAGCTCTCTGCCCCTCTCCATACCTTTAGGTCACCCTCCACCTGAAGGTGACAGTAGAACTGCTTAACCAAGTCTGGGCGAGTGCAAGCCTCGTATAGGATCATTGGAAGCCAGCCCATATCGCCAAATGCCCTCTTCACATCAAACAGGGCTAAGTGGGCTTGGTTCACACACCGACCCCCTTCAACTTTATTCTGGTCAAACCAAGGATACTACACCTCTGCTTCAATGGACCTGAAGCGAAGTGGGTCATGAACTCAAGGAACCTTAGTGTGAACCATGATAGCTGTAAGTAAAGAAAATAAGAAAAATAAGTTAGAAAATTTGGAAAAATTTGACAGCATAACGACGTAAAATGAGAAAAAGCCTTACTTTTTACCCAAACATTGGGTAAAAGGACTTACATAAGTCCCAAACCATCCTGCAATGATTCAATCGAAAATTTTAACTAGGTAGGTCCAATTTGAAAATTTTTGACAATTGGGCAAAAATCGTAAATTTTAGGTCAAAATTTGGATTTTCGAAATTTTTACTAAACTAACCGATGAAACTCAAATTTTCTTGAGGGCTTTCATCCATTGGGTGGCCAATAGCAATAACCCCCAATAAAAATCAAATTTTTATGGTCAGAAAAATATTAATTAGAAAAAAACCCTACAAATAGCAAAAACCCTAGGTATGAAAACTTAAAAATGGAGAAAAGTAGAGAACATACCTCGAGGAATGGAGTAAAGGATGTTGATCGATGGAAAAATCACAAGTTGGTGTGGTCGACACTGTAGCAATTCATTGGTGGCGAGTTGAGTAGAGACCGTACTAGGAAGAAGGAGAAATGAGAGGGAAAAATCTCAAAAATAGGTTTAAAGACCTGATTTTGAATCATACGGTCGCACAATTCGACCAAAACCATCAACCGTATGATTAACCGTATGATCGACCAAAGGGTCTCGGTAAGTTACTAGGGATTTGACGGTCGCACGTATGGTCGCACAACATGCGACCGTAGGCCATCGACCGGATGACCTACTGTTGTCTATTATTTTGATTCTGTTTAAACTTTTGCCTATTGATTTTTTTTTCTCACATTCCATTGTGAGACTAACCCAATACTACCATCATATCTTGTCTTATATGTACAACCTTTCCATGTACCATTCAACCAAGAGTTTAAATGGCTGGACGCAAAGTAAGTAGAAGGAGACAGAATGCAAACCCATCTCCACCACCTATGGAGACTAATGACAATGAGGGTCAGCAAGGACAGGAATGAAATTTTGGAACTCAAAATGCTACACCTCAAATTATGCACACCCAAGCCAACCCAACCAACCTACCTGCCCCACCTACAGATTTGGCTACTGCGGTGATGAATTTAGCACAACAATTACAGCAAATATAGCAAGTGCAAGCCAACATGCAAGCTGCTATGGGAATTACTTTCCCAGCTACAAACACAACACCTCGACCTGCAGGACAAGCTAGTATTGCACCTGGTGGTAGCAACACTATACCTTAAGCACCGCAAACACCAACAGTACAAGGCCAAGTGCAAAACCCTGAAGCTCCGCCAGGCGGGTATAACCAAGGAAATTATCAGTACCAACTGCCTATGTATGGAGCATATGCACAATATCAGCTTGATCACTCTAGACTGATCGAACATTTCCTAAAGTTGAAGCCGAAGGAATTTACAGGCAAGCCATCAAATCTATTATGGCCAGCTCACTGGATCGATGAGATGGAAAGAAACTTTAGGATGATGATTATAAATGAAGAAGAGATGGTATTATGAGCCACTTTTATGCTGAAAGGTAATGCACACCATTGGTGGAAATCTATTCGGAGTTATCTGTTGACAAAGTACACCTAACTGATCTGGGCTATCCATAAAGAAGCATTCTTTGAGAAGTATTTTCCCAGGAGTTTCAGAGATCAAATGAAAAAGGAGTTTTTGAGTCTGTATCAGGGACAGATGACTGTAGACGCATATCAACAGTGTTATGAAGAACTATTTTTCTTTGCTCCCTCTAGCATGCAAGAGAAAAATACCAAAACCCGAAGGTTCGTCATGGGACTTAGGGGAAGCATCCATGAGCATGTATTGGGACTGGAAGAGAAGATTTATAATGAAGCTGTATAGATTACTCGAGTACTTGAATCGAGCTAGAGGGAAAGTTATTTTGCTCAAAATAGAGGTATTAAAAGGCCTAATGGAAACTCATACAACCGAGGGAACTCAAAGACATTTAAACACTTTCGTACTCAAAGCTTCAATGCTACAGCCAAGACTAATCCGACAGCCCAACCTCAATAGAAGCAAAGTAGTGCTGGAGTTAAAGGCTTTAACTGTAATCAAGTAGGACATTATTCAAAGGAGTGTCCTAAACCAAAGAAGCAGCTACAACAAGGAAAGGTTTATGCAGTTACATCTAAGGATGCTGCTACATTGCCTGATGTGGTTACAGTTATGACCTGAACCTTTCGTTTTGTACTACCTTGTGTGAGCATGTAGAATAAATTAAATCAAATCACAGGTATCGTACCTATTAATGGCTTACCGACCAGAGTACACTTTGACTCTGGAGCTACTCATTCTTTTATATCTGTATCGTTTGGAAAGAAGTTAAATCTACCCCCTAGACCGCTAGACTACAAACTGCTTGTATGATCACCTATGGGATTAGAAGTGGATCTAGACAAAGTTTATGGACCATGTCCAATTCTTATCGGTGAGAAGATTTTGGATGCAACCTTAATTCAACTTGAGATGGCAGACTTTGACGTTATCTTGGGAATGGATTAGTTAGCTCGGCACTCTGTAAACCTATTATGTGCGAAAAAAAATCTGACATTTAAAGATAAAGAAGGAACAGAGTTTAGTTTTGCAGGATTTAAAGTAAGACCCGTATCGAACTAACCGGTCTTACCACCTTGTACCAGGTCTACCTATCATGGTCGAGTTGAATGGACCAAGTACGTGAAGAAAATAGCGAAACCAGGTACTAAACTGACCCAAAAATAGTAAATTGGAGGGAAGGGTCGCATACATAGATAGGCAGGGTCGACCCCCCTCACTAAGAAGTCAGACCCCTAATATTTTAATGGGGGTCGGACAACTTAGAACTGAGGGTCGATGGAATCTTCGACCCCCTCATCGACCCCCTGTTTGCCGACAGAAACAGTAAATAGGAAACTTTCCAAATTTCAATGGGATTCCTTCCTAATCTCAATGGGACTTATTTTGGGAGATTCTACTCTATAAATAGGATGTCCCTCAGCCTCTTTCACTCCTTTTGAAACCCTAATTGAAAGTGAGAGAAAGAGAAGAGAAGGAAAAGGGAAGGAAAGTTGCAGAAGAAGACCAAAGTGAAGAATTCTGAGAAATCTCTGAATCCCAGCAAAACCTAAGGTATGGGTACATTTCCATTAATGATCTAAGACCTTAGAATAGTTCATGAAGAGGGTATGGTCAAGGATAAACCCAAATCAAACATCCATGGAAGGATTTCAATGAAATCCATGGAGAAATCATGGTAGGCAAAGTAAGAAAGAAACCTAGAGTTCTAAGCCATAAAACAAGCCTAGAATGGATTGTGGAAGTAAGCCATAGGTCCCAAACATGAAAGAATGGACTGCAGAATGATATTCTCAACTTAACCCACGGGGGGTCGCACATGGGGTTGATTGGGAATCGACCCTACCAGACCACAGGATCGACCCCCAGTATTCGGGAAGTCTAGGAAAGGGGTGGTCGCACCCAGGGTTGATGGAACATCCGACCCTGGCATCGACCCTACCCTTGGGGTCGCAGTAAACTGCTACCCTGCCTGCGACCCACCATGCGACCCTCGCTTAAAAACAAGCCTAAAATTACCGAAATGATTTCTAACTAAAATCTACCACTTGTTAGGTTTTCCTATTGATATAAAAGTGATTTTTAAAGCTTGAAGAGGATCTACACTCAAGCAAAGGTGAGGGAATAAGACCTAAACTAATTGGCTAATAATAAACAGTTTTTATTTTCTTGAGTCCAATGCCATGACTGATTCTATGCGTGTATGCTTGTAATGTGCATTCAACATGTCATCCAATATTCCTGCTATTAATGTTCATGCATATTTAATTCTATTTTGTTTATAACATGATGATGATGATGATGCTTGGAATAGACATGTGAATGTTTATGTGTGGTTGGTGTACTTGATACCAGTAGGGCATGAGGGGAGGTGTTATGCGGTGTTTGATCCAGGCACTTTAGCTCTATCTCTACTCAAGTCTTGTCTACTGACATTGTCGTATCTTCATTACCTTAGCAGAACTGTTACGTCGTAGGTTATCAGGGGAGGTGGTCTCGGACCGTGTAGTCTTCGACACTGCTGGGGGGCCTTAGCTCTATCTTTATGGATGTATTGAGGGATGCTGGGGTGAGGCCTAGGATACACCGTTTGACATTAGGATTGGTTAGTTGCGAGCCCAGTTTTTAAGCCCTCGCCAGTAGGGGTTTACGTGTTGGTATGGGTTGGGTATCAGGGGAAGTGTTATGCAGTGTTTGATCCAGACACTTTAGCTCTATCTCGATTCCATAGTGAGTGCATGTGGGATGACAATAAATGTTAACCTTTGGGCAGCTTCACACACTCGTGTATAGAGGTGAGGTGGCCACCGAACCTTTCTATAGCACATTGCAAACTTATATAATAGACCACAGATATGAATTGAATGTATGCATATGTTTGTTGCATTGTTTTATTTGCTCACTGAGCCGTGATGTGTGCTCACCCTTTTCGACGTCGAATATTATTAGTTGATAATGGAGGTACCACGGTGGAAGACTATATGAATGCTTCTACATACGGGCTCATTGCTGTGATGGAGGCTGAAGACTTAGTGGAAACGCATGACTCCTCATGCGAGTGCAACTCATGCGTTTTCGATTTGATTTTCATTTGAATTATTAAGGAAATGTAATTGATATTTTATTTACTTATGTCTCGGTTGATATAACATAACTTGATATTTTATTATTGATTATCACAATTAGATTCCTCAGTTCATTTATTATTAAGACTTCCGCTATTGTGTATTTATTCTGATTATGGTTGTTGATGTGTATGGTTTAATTTCAACGGACACAGCCTATTAGAGATCCTGGTTGAACCGTTGGTTTATTAGCGATTCATTACACCATTCTAAATAGTACAAAATTGGGGTGTGACAACTTGGTATCAGAGCTTTCAGGCCCTGTCTGTTAAACCAGTATACTTCCACAAAAGTTCGTAAATTGAGTTAGGTTAAAAATTTAAAAGCTATAATAATAACACACCATTAGTATCTGTGTTGTTTGATACAAAATTGAAAGAAAATAATGCATCTATTAAATTAGAAACAAATTTATATACATTCAAAAGAAGAACAAACGTATATATACAAGTCTAAGCAGAGTACAGTCCACAACCCGGATAGTTACTCTGAAGTACAAAAAGAAAAACAAAAAGAAAATACATCAGGAAGTTGGAGGTGATGGAGGAGGCGGTGCCTCGCGGTCTCTATCATAATCCTCAGCATAGACTCTAGTCAACCAAGCTATCTGAGTCTGGGTCGTCTGGAGACTATCTGTGAGATCAGCCACCCGCTCATCAGTCATGCGCTGAGCATCCCTAAGCTCTCCCACCCGCTGATCCAACATGCGCTGAGCATCCAAAAGCTCTCCCACCCGCTATCGAACATGCACTGAGCGTCTAGAAGCTCTCCCATCCTCAGATCAGACATGCGCTGAGCCTCTCAAATCTCATGTAATATCCCCACCATGTCATCAGAAGGTGCATATGAAGGACCAGCTGCTTATGAAGGACCAGCTGCATAAGAAAGACTAGCTCCTGTAGCATGAGTAGGTGATGGAAGAGGTATGTCATCCACATCCATGTATAAACGATCATCATCACCCCCATGAACCCCTGCTCTAGTGGTTGCTGCTACTACCTTAGCATCAGCCATCTCCACTCGAGTACGTGGACGCACCAGAGAGTTCCTCTCGTCATCGCTGACCTGGGCATCCCGCATGCCCATCATACAAATGGCCTCCCAATCCAGAGGTGATAAGAAGGATTTCTCCTGAATCCTCTCATCCACCATGTCAACACCCAGGCGGGTAAACAACATAGAGATCATGCGTCCATAAGGCAGGTTGCCAGTATGACCGGGCAACATAGCACTGATCATAGTCCGCATGATGATGTAAGGAAGGCAGATGGGCTACCTAGTGCAGATACAGTACAATAGATACTGGGTCAACTGGGAGATCCTCTCGTAGTGCCCACTCTGAGGTATCAGGTTGTCCTGAATAATCTTACAGTACACCCGAGGCTCTAGACGAAGGTAGATCGCTTTCATCTCCTAGCGGTCCTCTCTGATGATCTGACGGTCAATCTCGCCTCTCATCTGCAATGAAAAGAACTAGGGCTCTCCAGGAGCACAGAACACCAAGGGGTCATCATATGAAATGCCCAACATGTTGGCTAGCTGTCGATAATCAAATAAAATCTTGACCCCCTTAACGTAGTTGGTGATCCGGAGCTCTCTACCCCTCTCGGTATCATTGTAATCTCCCACCACCTGGAGATTACAGTAAAACTGTCTCACCGAATCTGGCTAAGTGCAGGCGTCATAGGTGATCACAGGAAACTAGCCCATGTCACCAAAAGCCCTCTCTACATCGAACAAGGCCAAGCTAGCCAAGTCCACCCGACGACCTCCCTCTACCTTATTACTATAGTAGTGGGCATACTGTGTCTCCGCCTCGTTAGAACGGAAGAGGACTGGGTCATGAACCCTAGTTACTTTGGTACGAGCCATAGTATCTGCAAAAACAAAGAGAAACAGATATTGGGTTAGTAATGATGAAAAACCCAAAAATTTTGACAGTATAACGACATAAATTGGTCAAAAGCCTCACTTTTCACCCATACACATGGGAAGGAGGACTTATATAGGTTTTAAACAATCCTGCAAGACTCATATAGTTGGAAATTTCATCTAAAGAGATCGAATTTGAAGAAATTTCAAGAAATTCAAAAATCTCGACAAATTAGGGCAAAAATGGGAAAATTCAAGTTTCTCGATAACCAACCGATGAAACTTAAATATTTTTGAGGGCTTTCGTCCATTGAGTCACCAACAACAAAAGCCCCCAATAAAAATCAAATTTTTACAGTTGGAAAAAGTTTAATTTGAAGAAAACGATATAAATGAGCAAAAACCTAGTTAAGAAACCCTAAAAACATGAAAATGTAGAGAACATACCTGTAGACGAGGAGTAGATGTTGAAATGAGAAGCAAATAGCACCAATGAGTCTGAGTTGTCACTATAGCAACTCAGAGGGACGAGCCGAGTCGGAAAGGTGGAGGAGGAATGAGAAATGGATTCAAAATCGGGATTAAAAACATGATTTTTAGTCCGAGGGTAGGAGAATTCGACCAAAACATCCGAGCCCCCCTCCGACCCCCTTATCGACCCATGGCTCTTGGTGATCTGACAGAGAACCAGGGGTCGAACCCTGGGTCAGACATCCATCGACCCCCTCATCGACCCCCCGCTCTCTATAAGAATCAGTGATTCTCAGGGTCACATACTGAGGATCGGACATCCATCGACCCCCACCATCGACCCCGCAATGAAAAATACAGTATTTTCGACAGAATGATCTGAAATTTTTGAAATTTGCATTGGTTAGTGGATTTAAAATTTGAGAATGAAGTATATAATGATTGCCTCACGTATTCTATGATTTTCAGGCATTCCCACTACCAGAACAGATAATGGCTGGACGCAGAGTGACCAGACAAAGCCGTAACTCTATCCCACCACCACCACCTGTGGAGGAAGATAGCCAGATACACCCAGAAACACAGGAGAATACAAACATGGCACCGTCCGTAATTAATGGGTAGACAAATCCTACAAATCTGCCAGCTCCACCTACAGACCTAGCTATAGTCGTAATGAATTTGGCCTAACAGCTGCAGCAAATACAACAGGCACAAGCTACTTTGCAAGCTGCCATAGGCATGACCTTTCTAGCTGCACAGACGACACCGATGCCAGTAGGACAGGAAAGCACAGTACCAGGGGAAAGTAACATAGTACCCCACGCACCTCAAACTCCCATCATACAGGCTCAAGTACAAAACCCTGAAGTAGCTCCAGGTGGATATCAATACGAACCACCTATGTATGTCCCGCATCAACTAGACCACTCCAGACTAATGGAGCGTTTTCTGAAGATAAAGCCCAAGGAGTATAGTGGTAAGCCAGCTGATCCATTGTGGCCAGCACACTGGATCAATGAGATGGAGAAAATTCATGATGATGATAGTAAATGAGGAAGAAAAGGTATTGAGTGCAACGTTTATGCTGAAAAGCGATGCACACCACTGGTGAAAGTCCATATGGACATATCTGATGACAAAGCACACCCAATTGACTTGGGATATATATAAGGAGGCATTCTTTGAGAAGTATTTTCCTTGGAGTTTCAGAGATTCCATGGAAAAGGAGTTCCTGAGTTTATATCAGGGACAAATGACTATCGATGCATACCAACAGCATTATAAGGAGCTGTTTTTCTTTGCACCAGTCAGTATGCAGGTAGAAGATACAAAGACCCGATGGTTCGTCATGGGACTTAGGGGAAGCATATGTAAACATGTTTTGGGACTTGAAAAGAAAATCTACAATGAAGTTGTACAAATTTCTCGAGTGATAGAGTCGAGCCAGAAAGAGAGCTACCTTGCTAAAAATAGAGGAATCAAAAGGCCAAATGGAAATTCTTACAATGGAGGGAACACTAAGGTATTCAAACCCTTCCCTACTCAAGGTTTCAATGCTCCAGCAAAGACTACTTTAGCAGCTCAACAGCAACAAAAGCCAAATAATGAAGGGTTAAAATGCTCTAACTGCAATCAAGTGGGACATTATTATCGGGAGTGTCCTAAACCCAAGAATCAACTACAACAAGGCAGTGTTTATGCGGTTACATCTGAGGATGCTGCCGCATCGCCTGATGTCGTCACAGGTATCATACCTATTAATGGCATTTCCACCAGAGTACTCTTTGATTCAGGAGCTACTCATTCTTTTATATCTGTGTCATTTGGAAAGAAGCTAAATCTACCCCTCAAATCCTTAGACTACAAACTGCTTGTACGATCGCCTATGGGATTAGAAGTGGAATTAGAAAAAAGGTTATGGATCATGTCCAGTTCGTATTGATGAGAAAACTTTGGATGCAACCTTGATCCAACTGGAGATGGCAGACTTTGACGTCATCTTGGAAATGGACTGGTTAGCTTGGCATTCTGTAAACCTATTATGTGCTGAAAAGAAGCTGACATTTAAAGACAAGGAAGGAGCAGAGTTTAATTTTTCAGGAACCAAACTTCCCCGTAAACGAAAGCTCATACTTTCTGCATTAAAGGCTAGGAAGTGCCTTGAGAAAAGAGCAGTTGGGTATCTAGTATCTGTGGTCGATCTTACCAAAGAAGCACCACGAATGGATGACATTGATGTCATGTGTGACTATCCAGATGTATTTCCTGAAGAATTAACAAGACTACCACCCGACCGCGCTACAGAGTTTGTTATAGATCTGATACCCGGAGCCGTACTAGTATCTAAATCACCTTATCGAATGGCTCCTACTGAATTGAAGGAATTAAAAGTACAACTACAAAGACTGCTAGACAAGGGCTACATCCGACCTAGCATATCACCATGGGGAGCGCCAGTATTATTCGTGAAGAAGAAGGATGGTAGTGTTCGATTGTGTATAGACTACTGAGAACTGAATAAACTGACAATCAAGAATTAGTATCCATTGTCTCGGATCGATGACTTGTTCAATTAGTTGCAAGGTGCCAAAGTGTTCTCCAAGATCGATCTTCGTTCAGGCTACCATCAGTTGAAGATTAAGGATGGTGATACCCCCAAGATAGCATTTACGACCCGATATGGACATTATGAATTTTTGGTCATGTCTTTTGGATTGACGAACACACCAGCAACCTTTATGGAACTTATGAATCGGGTATTCCACGACATGTTGGATACGTCGGTTATTGTATTCATCGATGATATATTGGTCTACTCCAAAGACAAGAAAACTCATATAAAGAATCTAAACGCCGCTCTGCAACGATTACGGAAGGAGAAGCTCTACGCCAAATTTACTAAGTGTGAGTTTTCGATAAAGGAAGTCGCTTTTCTAGGCCATGTTGTATCCGCTAAAGGAATTAAACTGGATCCTAGCAAGATCGATGCTATTGTGAAGTGGAAAGCACCGAAGAGTGTTACAGAAATTAGAAGTTTCTTAGGTCTAGGTGGGTATTATCGATGATTTGTGGAAGACTATTCCCGAATTGCCGTACCTTTCACCAGTTTGACTAAGAAGGGCTAGAAGTTTGTTTGGACTGATAAATGTGATAAGAGTTTCCAAACATTGAAGGTGAGATTGATATCAGCTCCAATCTTGACCATTCTAATTCCAAGACAGCCATTTATTTTGTACGCTGATACATCAGGACTGGGATTAGGATGTGTACTTATGCAAGGTGAACAAGTAATTGTTTATGCCTCAAGACAATTGAAGACACATGAGAAGGACTATCCCACTCATGATTTGGAATTAGCGGTAGTAGTAGATGCTGTCAAAATATGGAGACATTACTTGTACAGAGAGAAATTTCAGATTAAATCAGATCATAAGAGTCTTACTTACCTCTTTAATCAGAAGGAGTTGAATATGAAACAAAGAAGATGGCTGGAACTATTGAAAGACTATGATTGTGATATCCAGTATCATCCGAGAAAAACTAATGTGGTTACGGATGCACTGAGTAGAAAGGCAATGATGAAATCTCAAGAAGAGGTTAGCACCACTGCTGCACTGTGTACTACCGAAAAAGTATTCAGTTATGATAATGAACAGTTTGTGATAGATGCACCGGTTGAATCAACCAACCAATGGTTTATCCATCAGTTTGCAAATATGTTCGCCACATTGAATATTGTACCCGATATACTTGATGAAGTGAAAATAGTGATTAAATAAGACCCTTATCTAAGAACGGTACAATAAGACATCGAAAAAGGTAGGACAACTCCTGAGTTCACCTTAGATGATGAAAGGGTACTGAAGTACAATGGAAGAATATGTATACCTGAAATAGAAAATTTGGACATTAGACATCAACTAATGAAGGAAGCCCATACCACTGCCTATTCGATACACCCTGGAAGTACAAAAATATATCATGACCTCAAGAAATTATATTGGTTGAGAGGAATGAAAGCAGATATAGCCAAGTTCGTGTCTCAATGCCTAAATTGTCAGAAGATGAAAGCTAAACTACAAAGACCAGTAGGACTGTTACAGCCATTACCGGAACCAGCATGGAAATGGGACTGCATCACTATGGAGTTCGTCACCGGGTTACCATTGACTCCCCTAGTAGTTGACGCAGTTTGGGTAATTATAGATCGACTGACTAAAACGGCTCGATTTATAGCTATACGACCTCAGTATACACTGGAGAGGTTAGCTAAGTTGTATGTGGATAACATTGTCAAATTACACGGTGTACCTGAAAGCATTGTATCCGAGAGAGATCCACGTTTTACTTCAAAGTTTTGGGAAGGATTGCAGAAGGCTAAGGATACAACATTAAAGTTCAGTACTGTATTCCATCCTCAGACAGACGGACAATAGAAGCGCACCATTCAGATTCTAGAAGACATGCTCCGAGCTTGTGTAATTGATTTTAAAGGATCATGGGATGAAAAGTTACCACTGATTGAGTTCGCTTGCAACAATAGCTATCAGGCTGCTATACAGATGTCACCCTATGAAGCACTGTATGGCAGGAAGTGTCGAACTCCTTTGTTTTGGAATGAAGTTGGAGAACGTAGTCTTGTTGGACCAGAATTTGTTGAAGAGACATGTCGAGTAGTCGACATTATCAAGGAAAGAGTAAGAACGGCTCAGAATTGTCAGAAGCAATATGCAGATACTAGACGCCGAGACCTTGAATTCACCGTAGGTGATAAGGTATTCCTCAAAGTGTTACCTATGCGAGGTTTGAAACGATTCGGACAGAAAGGGAAACTAAGTCCGAGATATGTCGGGCCATATGAGATTCTAGCTAAACGTGGAAAAGTGGCTTACCAGTTAGCACTACCACCATCTATGTCAAGTGTGATGATGTATTTCATATCTCCTTATTGAAGAAGTATGTCAAATATCCAACGCACGTATTGACAGTAGATCTACCTGATTTGACTGAGGATTTAAAGTTTGAAGTAGCACAAACTGAAATCACCAGCCGAAAGGTGCAACGACTATGCAACCGTGACATTTATTATATTAAGGTCACCTAGAGAAGCAAAGATATAGAAGAAATCACATGGGAAGAAGAGAATGCTATGCGAAAGCAATACCCTCATCTATTCGACTCGGAAGGTATGTACAATTTTGAGGATGAAATTTTTATAAGTAGTGGGAAGTTGTAAGACCCGTATCAAAATAACCGGTCTTACCACCTTGTACCAGGTCTACCTATTATGGTCGAGCCAAATGGACCAAGTGCGTGAAGAAAATAGTGAAACCAGGTACTATACTGACCCACAAATAGTAAATTGGAGGGCAGGGTCGCATACCATGATAGGCAGGGTCAACCCCCCTCACTAAGAAGTCAGACCCCTGATATTTTAACTGGGGGTTGGACAACTTAGAACTGAGGGTCGACGGGATCTCGGACCCCCTCATCGACCCCCTGTTTATCGACAGAAACCGCAAATAGGAAACTTTCCAAATTTCAATGGGATTCCTTCCTAATCTCAATGGGACTTATTTTGGGAGATTCTACTCTATAAATAGGACATCCCTAAGCCTCTTTCACTCCTTTTGAAACCCTAATTGAATGTGAGAAAAAAAGAAGAGAAGGAGAAGAGAAGGAAAGTTGAAGAAGAAGACCAAAGTGAAGAATTCAGAGAAATCTCTGAATCCCAGCAAAACCTAAGGTATGGGTACGTTTTCGTTGATGATCTAAGACCTTAGAATAGTTCATGAAGAGGGTATGGTCTAGGAGAAACCCAAATCATACATCCATGGGAAGATTTCAATGAAATCCATGGAGAAATCATGGTAGGCAATGTAAGGAAGAAACCTAGAGTTCGAAGCCATAAAACAAGCCTAGAATGGATTGTGGAAGTAAGCCATAGGACCCAAACATGAAAGAATGGACTGCTGAATAATATTCTCGACTCAACCCACGGGGGGTCGCACGTGGGCTCGATTGGGAATCAACCCTACCAGACCAGAGGATCGACCCCCAGTATTTGGGAAGTCCAGGAAAGGGGTGGTCGCACCCAGGGTCGATGGAACATCCGACCCTAGCATCGACCCTACCCTGGGGGTCACAGTAAACTGCTACCCTACCTATGACCCACCCTCCGACCCTCGCTTAAAAACAAGCCTAAAATTATCGGAATGACTTCTAACTAAAATCTATCGACTTGTTAGGTTTTTCTATTGATATAAAAGTGATTTTTAAAGCTTGAAGAGGATCTACACTCAAGCAAATGTAAGGGAACAAGACCTAAACTAATTGGTTAATAATAAACTATTTTTATTTTCTTGAGTCAATGACTGATTCTATGTGTGTATCCTTGTAATCTGCATTCATAATGTTATCCAATATTCCTGCTATCAATGTTCATGCATATTTAATTCCATTTTGTGTATAACATGATGATGATGATGCTAGGAATAGACATGTGAATGTTTGTGTGGTTGGTGTACTTGATGCGTGTGGGGCATGAGGGGAGGTGTTATGTGGTGTTTAATCCGGGCACTTTAGCTCTATCTCTACTCAAGTCTTGTCCACTGACATCGTCGTATTGCCATTACCTTAGCAGAACTATTACGTCGTAGGGTATCCAGGGAGGTGGTCTCAGACCGTGTAGTCTTTGACTCTACCGGGGGCCTTAGCTCTTTCTCTATGGATGTATTGAGGGATGCTGGGGTGAGGCCTTGGATACACTGTTTGCCATTTGGATTAGTTAGTTGCAAGTCCAGTTTGCAAGCCCTCGCCAGCAGGGGTTTACATGTTGGTATGGGTAGGGTATCAGGGGAAGTGTTATGCGGTGTTTGATCCAGACACTTTAACTCTATTTCTATTCCATAGTGAGTACATGTGGGATGACAATAAACGTTAACCTTTGGGTGGCTTCACACACTCGTGTATAGAGGTGAGGCGGCTACTGAACCTTTCTATAGCACATTGCAAACTTATATACCAGACCACAGATATGAATTGAATGCATGCATATGTTTGTTGCATTGTTTTGTTTGCTCCTTGAGCCGTGATGTGTGCTCACCTTTTTCGACGATGAATATTTTTAGTTGATAATGCAGGTACCACGGTGGAAGACTATATGAATGCTTCTGCATACGGGCATGTTGCTGCGATGGAGGCTGAAGACTTAGTAGAAATGCATGACTCCTCATGCGAGTGCAACTCATGCATTTTCGATTAGATTTTTATTTGAATTATTAAGGAAATGTAATTGATATTTTATTTACTTATGTCTCGGTTGATATAACATAACGATATTTTATTATTGATTACCACAGTTAGATTCCTCAGTTCATTTATTATTAAAACTTCCGCTATTGTGTATTTATTCTGACTATGATTGTGGATGTGTATGGTTTAATTTCAACGAACACAATCTATTAGAGATCCTGGTTGAACCGTTGGTTTATTAGCGGTTCATCACACCATTCTGAATAGTGCAGAATTGGGGTGTGACATCCAAACTTTCCCCCAAAGGAAAACTCATTCTCTCTACATTGAAGGCTAGAAAATGCCTTGAGCAAGGAGGAATTAGGTATCTAGTATCCATGGTCGACCTCACCAAAGAAGCACCACGAATGGAGGATATTGAAGTTGTACGTAAATTTCAGGATGTATTTCGTGAGGAACTACCAGGACCACCACCTGACTGAGCGACAGAGTTCGCTATAGATCTTTTGCCCAGAGTTGCACCAGTATCTAAAGCACCTTATCGAATGGCTCTTACTGAATTAAAGGAACTGAAGGTACAATTAAAGGAATTACTGGACAAGGGTTATCTTAGACCCAACATATCACCATGGGGAGCACCAGAATTGTTCATGAAAAAAAAGGACGGTAGCGTTCGACTGTATAGATTATCGAGAATCGAATAAGCTTGCAATCAAGAATCGGTTCCCATTGCCTCAGATCGATGACTTGTTCGATCAGTTGCAAGGTGCCAAAGTATTCTCCAAAATTGATCTTCGATCAGGATACCATCAGTTGAAGATTAAGGAAAGTGATATTCCAAAGACAGCATTCAGAAATAGATATGGACATTATGGATTATTAGTCTTGTCTTTTGGATTAACTAATGCACCTGTAACTTTTATGGATCTCATGAGTCGGGTATTCCATGATATATTGGATACGTCAGTCATTGTATTTATTGATGACATACTCTCTAAAGACAAAGAAACTCATGTCACAAATCTAAGAACCGCTCTGCATCGACTAAGAAAAGAGAAGCTTTACGCAAAATTTACAAAGTGTGAGTTCTGGCTAAATGAAGTTGCTTTCTTTGGCCATGTTGTATCCGCTGATGGAATTAAAGTGGATCCTAGCAAGATTGAAGCCATTATGAAATGGGAAGCACCTATTAATGTTGCAGAAATCAAAAGTTTCTTAGGTTTAGCTGGGTACTATCGATGATTTGTGGAAGATTACTCTAGAATCACCGTACCTCTCACCAGTCTAACAAAGAAAGGAGAGAAGTTTGTTTGGATCGATAAATGTGAAGGGTATTTTCAAACATTGAAGGCTAGATTGATATCAGCTCCCATCTTGACTATTCCGATCTCAGGACAACTATTTACCTTGTACACTGATGAGTCTGGGATAGGTTTAGGATGTGTGCTTATGCATGGAGAACAAGTAGTTGCATATGCCTCAAGACAACTGAAGAACATGAGAAGAACTATCCCAGTTATGACTTGGAATTAGCAGCAGTAGTACATACCGTTAAGATATGGAGACATTATTTGTATGGAGAGAAATTTCAGATTAAATCAGATCATAAGAGTCTCACTCATCTTTTTAATCAGAATGAGTTGAACATGAAACAAAGAAGATGGCTGGAATTATTGAAGGATTATGATTGTGATATCAGGTATCATCCAGGAAAAGCTAATGTAGTTTTAGATGCACTAAGCAGGAAAGCTATGATAGAATCCCAAAAAGGCGTTAGTGTAAATGTTGTGGCGTGTATCATAGGGAAAGTATTTAATTACGGTAAAGAGCAGTTCGTGATTGATATTCCAAATGAATCAACTGACCAAGGGTTTATTCATCTGTTCTCAAACATGTTTGCTACATTAAAGATTGTAACTGATCTATTAGATGAAGTGAAAGTCGCTATTAAATCAGACCCTTATCTGAGAATGGTGCAAGAAGACCTCGAAAAAGGTAGGACTACTCCTGAGTTTACATGGGACATTGAAATGGTACTAAGATACAAATGAAGGATATGTGTTCCTAAAAATAAAGACTTGGATATTTGACACAGACTAATGAAGGAAGCTCACACCACTGCTTATTTGGTACACCTGGAAGCACGAAGATGTACTCATGATCTGAAGAAACTATATTGGTGGAGAGGAATGAAATTAGATATAGCTAAATTTGTGTCTCAATGCTTGAATTGTCAGCAAGTCAAGGGTAAAAGGCAAAGACCTACAGGATTGTTGCAGCCAATGCCAGAACCAGCATGGAAATGGGACTGCATCACTATGGACTTCATCACTGGGTTACCATTGACTTCCCGAGTAGTTGACGCAGTCTGGGTCATTGTGGATTGTTTGACCAAGATAGCTTGTTTCATAGCTATACAACCTCAGTATACCCTAGAGAGGTTAGTTAAGCTTTATTAGATAATATTGTCCAATTACATGGTGTACCTAAAAGCATTGTGTCCGATAGAGACCCACGCTTTACCTCGAAGTTGGGAAAGGATTACAGAAGGCTATGTGTAAGACCCGTATCCAACTAACCGGTCTTACCACCTTGTACCAGGTCTACCAATCATGGTCGAGCCAATTGGACCAAGTGCGTGAAGAAACCACAAGACCAGGTATGAAGTCTAACCCAAAAATAGTCAAATGTAAGGGTAGGGTCACACGCCTAAACAAGTATGATCGACCCCACCTCAAAAGAGTCCAACCCATGACTTTTTAGTTGTAGGGTTGCATGACTAGAAAAACGTAGGGTCGACGGATTCTGTGACCCTACGATAGCAGACAGAATCACAAAATTAGAAAACCTTCCTAATTCAAAGGTGGTCTTTCCTAAACTCATTGGGACTTATTATGGAGGGTTTTCCTCTATAAATAGGATGTCCCTTAGCCTCTTTCACTCCTTTAAAACCCTAATTGAAAGTGAGAGAAAGAGAAAGAGAAGGAAGAGAAGAAGAAAAGGGAGCTTGAAGAAGAAGACTAAGGAAGAGGAGGATGTTCAGAGAAACCTTTTAATTAAGATATGAACCTAATTCTCTACCTGAATAAGAGAGCCTAGAATAGTTTATGAAGAACATAGGATTAAGAGAAACCCAAAGTCATCCATCCATGGATAGATTCCAAGAGATTCCAAGGAGGAAATCATTATGGACAATGAATGGTGTATAAATTATAGTTTTGAACCATAGAACAATCATAGAATTGACCATGATAGTAAGCCAAAGGATCCAAACATGAAGGAATGGAATGTAGAGTGAAAGGTTGACACAGAATACGTGTGGTCGCACGTAAGGTCGAATGATATCCGACCCTAAGAGACAATATGATCAACTATATGCCGTCGGGAAGTCCCAGGGAGGGTGTGGTCACACGTAGGGTCGAATGGTATCCGACCCCACCTGCGACCCTACACCTTGGGGTCACAGAAACTACAACCCTAGGTGCTACCCTACCTGCGACCCTATGGGTTCTATTAGTTTAAACATGTTGGAACTAATTTTAATTAAAATCTATCGACTTGTTAGGTCTTTCCAGTGGTTTAAAAGTGAATTATATAGCTTGAACGAGGATCTACTAGCAATCAAAGGTGAGGAAACAAGACCTAAATTAATTGATTAATAATAAACTGTTTTTATTTATTGAGTCCAATACCATGAATGATTCTATGCTTGTATGATTGTAATGTGCATTTAACATGACATCCAATATTCTTTCTATTAATGTCCATGCATATTTAATTCTGTTTATTTATAACATGATGATGATGATGATGCTAGGAATAGGCATGTGAATGTATGTGTGTGGTTAGTGTACTTGATGCGAGTGGAGCATCAGGGGGAGGACATGACACTGTGGTTCATCCTGGACACCAGACTCTAGCTCTATCTCTACTCAAGTCTTGTCCATTAACATCGTCGTATCGCCATTACCTTAGCATAACTATTACGTCATAGAGCATCAGGGGAGGTGGTTTCAGACCGTGTAGTCTCTGACTCTGCCGGGGACCATAGCTCTATCTCTATGGAAGTATTGAGGGACGCTGGGGTGAGGCCTCGGATACACTATTTGACATTAGGATTGGTTAGTTGCGAGCCCAGTTTGCAAGCCCTCGCCAACAGGGGCTTACGTGTTGGTATGGGTAGAGCATTAGGGGAAGTGTGATGCGGTGCGGTCCTAAGCACTTTAGCTCTATATCTATTCCATGGTGGGAGCATGTGGAGGCGGCAATGGTGTTTGAACCATTGGGCGGTTCCACACATTCGTGTATAGTGGTGTGGCGGCTACCTATCCTTTCTATTGCACATTGCAAACTTATGAACTAGATGAAAGATATGAAATGAATGCATGCATATGTTTGTTGCATTGTTTTGTTTGCTCACTGAGCCGTGATGTGTGCTCACCCTTTTCGAATTTTAATATTTTTAGTTGATGATGCAGGTATGACAATGGAAGATTATATGAATGCTCCAACATACGGGCATGCGACGACAATGGAGGCAGAAGTGATGATGGAGTCGCATGATTCATCATGTGAGTGCAACTCCTATATTTTTTATTAGATTTTGTTTAAGTTATATAGATAATGTAATTGATTTAATTATTTTAATTTATGTGTTTGTCCTTTTTGGAGATGATTGGATAATTTATTTAATTTATCACAGTTAGATTCTCAGTTCATTTAATATTAAAGACTTCTGCTATCGCATATTTATTCTGATTTTTGGTTGTGGATGTGTATGGTTTAAGCAAACAGACACAGCCTATTTGAGATCCTGGTTGAACCGTTGGTTTATTAGCGGTTCATCACACCATTCTGAATAGTGTAGAATTGTGTTGTGACACTATGGGTACAACATTGAAGTTTAGTACTGCATTCCATCCTCAAACAGACGGACAGTCGGAGCATACTATTTAGATTTTAGAAGACATGCTTCGAGTTTGTGTTATTGATTTCAAAGGATCATGGGATGAGAAAGTACAATTGATTGGGTTCGCTTATAGCAACAGCTATAAAGCGACTATATAGATGTCACCCTATGAAGAACTGTATGGTAGAAAATGTCAAACTCCTTTGTTTTGGAATGAAGTTGGAGAACGGAGTATTGTTGGACCCGAGTTTATTGGAGAGACTTGTTGAGTAGTTGACATTATCAAGGAAAGAGTCTGAATAGCTCAGAACCGTTAAAAGCAATATGCAAAAATCGATGTAGAGATGTTGAATTCACCATAGGTGATAAGGAAAGTTGAAATATCTCCTATGCGTAAATTGAAATGGTTTGGACAGAAAGGAAAGTTGTGTCCCAGATATATTGGACCTTATGAAATTCTAGATTGAAGTGAAAAAGTAGCATATCAGTTAGCACTACCACCATCCATGTCAAGTACATGATGTATTTCATATCTCATTACTGAAGAAGTACGTTAGAGATCCAACACACGTGTTAACAACGGATCCACCGGATTTGATTGAAGATTTGACGTTCTTTTGAGATCACTAGTCGGAAGGTGCAACGTCTTCGCAACTGCGACATTTACTACTTTAAGGTTACTTGGAGAAGCCAAAATGTAGAAGAAGTTACATGGGAAGAAGAGAACGCTATGCGGAAGCAATATCCTTACATATTCGACTCGGATGGTATGTGCAAATTTCGAGGATGAAATTTATATATAGGGGAGAGTTGTAAGACCCGTACTCCACTAACTTGGTCTAACCGTGTCATGCCAGGTCTTTTCATCATTCCTGGACCAAGTGGACCCAGCGTGTGAAGATAGATCACAAACTAGGTATGAGAATCGAGTTAAAAACACTAAAAACATACCTAAGGTCACATGCCTGGGTAGGTATGGTCGACCATAAGGGAGGGAATCAAAAATCTCAAATCCAGAACTCCATGGTTGATGATTTTGACCCTACGGTCGATGGTTTATGTGACCGCATGATCGATCGTGAGAACCCAAATCAGACTCCGAGATTTGGAAACTTTCCTAAACTAAGGGATTGCTTTCCTAATTGAAAGAGGACTTTATATGGAGATTTTTTCTCTATATAAAGGACGTCCCTCAGCCCTTTTACACTCTTTTAGAACATTAATAAACTCTAGAGAAAGAGAAGGAAAGAGGAGGAAGAGAAGGAGAAAAAGAAAAAGCTAAGGAGAGGAATTTGCTGAGAAGAGATTGGCTCTTTATCACAGGCAAAGGTATGAAACACATCTTTGTAGATGTAAACTCTAAGGAATAAGACTTCTATGGAAGATAGGAAATATCCACCTATTATGATCTATGTGATTTCCTTCAGAAAATCCCAAGGAGAACCATGAGGAGTGAATTTGATGATTAGGGTTGATAAGAAATTACTAATGATGGCCATAAGATGACCTTAAAATATATTCAATTGAAGAATAGAAGAATTAACGCAAGAAGAACTCAAATTTTATGTAGACTGTGACCAGAAATCTTAGGGTCGCAGCTATGGACGACCATAGCATGACCAGTGTGACCAGAAGATTGATCATAGGCATTCGTAAAAAATTTCAGAAATCAAATGGTTGCAGCTATGGTCGCACCATATGCCACCGTAGGGTATCGACTATAGATAGTCAAGTCAATACAGCATGAGACCATAGGACCAATCAGACACCTATCAGTGCTCTGTTCAATTTTTGACTACTGTAACATGTCACATATGAACCCTAACTTAAATTCATATAACTTTTAAGTTGTTAAATCAATTCAAAGAGAATTTCAAGGCTTGAAAGGACATTGAGTATTGCTTACAGGTGAGGGAACAAGACCTAAACTAAATGGATAATAACAAACTGTTTATTTTTATTGAGTCCAATGCCATGATTGATTCTATGCTTGTATTATTGTAATGTGCATCTCACATGTCATCAAAATATCCTGCTATTATTGTTCATGCATATTTAATTTCATTTATTTATAACATGATGATGATGATGATGATGCAAGGAATAGACATGTAAATGTATGTGTGTGGTTGGTGTGTTGGATGCGAGTGGAGCATCAGGGGAGGATGTGGCATGGTGGTCCTTGACCTCGTCATGGACTCTAGCTCTATCTATACTTAAGTCTTGCCCACTAACATCGTCGTATCGCCGTTACCTTAGTAGAACTATTACGTCGTAGGGCATCAGGGGAGGTGGTCTTGGACCATGTGGTCTCTAACTCGGTCGGGGAGCCTTAGCTCTATCTCTATGGATGTATTGAGGGATGCTGGCATGAGGCCTTAGATACACTATTTGGCATTAGGATTGCTTAGTTGTGAGTCTAGTTTGCAAGCCCTCACCAGCAGGGGCTTTTGCGTTGGTATGGGTAAGGCATCAGGGAAAGAGTTTGCGGTGTTTGATCTAGACACTTTAGCTCTATCTCTATTCCATGGTGGGTGCATGTGGGACGGCAATGGTGCTTGATCCATTGGGCAGATTCACACACTCGTGTATAGAGGTGCGCGGCCACCAAACCTTTCTATAGCACATTACAAACTTATAAACCAGGCCAAAGATATGAATTGAATCCATGTATATGTTTATTATATTATTTTATTTGCTCACTGAGCCGTGATGTGTGCTCACCCTTTTGACGTCGAATATTTTTAGTTGATGATGCAGGTCCTACCGTTGAAGAATATATGAATGTGCCGATGTATGGACACGTTGCTGTGATGGACGTAGACGCTGAAGAAGATGCGCATGATTCATCATGCGAGTGCAACCAATGTGTTTTTTTCTTAAGTTTAGTTATAATTTGAACATCGGATATGTAATTGATTATTTATTTTTATGTCTTGTGGTTTGAAGATAATTGGATTGAATACTTATTTATCACTATTAGACTCTTAGTTCATTATCTATAAGACTTCCACTTATTTGTTTATTACCTTTGATTACTAATGTGGAATGTATGTGTGGTTTGATATGGTGGGTACGACCTATGCGAGATCCTGGGTGAACTGTTGGTTTATTGGCGGTTCATCACACCATTCTGATTAGACCAGAATTGGGGTGTGATAGCTATTCCTGCTAGGAGGTACAAAAGCAATAAGTGAGTGAGATTTTTACTTTAAAAGTGCAAGAAATAGTTACGATCACCATGAAAATCATAGGTATTTATTTTACCTCCAGTATCATAGTTTAAGTTTTTGCTCATGCAAGTAGAATCTAAATTCATGCATGAATAGTTAACCTGCTACATAATATTGGAGATAGGAAATTTTAAATTCGAGAATTATTGTTTTGGATGAAAACCACATGAATCTTCTAAGGAATAAACTAAAAAGTTGAAAACATGACCAAGACTCTTGAAGTCCTAATATGAAAGGTAAGAGCACATGAAACATCAACTTGGAAGCTATATTGATTATCACCGTATAGAGAAAAATTTAATAAAAAGTTATTAATGTAGATCGAGTCATTGGAATGAAATAATTGTATGATAATGCTGTAGATGGATCAATTGATAAATCCGAGGATCTATAAACCATTACCAATATTGAAAAAATAACAAATTGTAATGAATGATGATGAACATCAAACATATCGGTGGAGACAAATGGAAATTTCTTCATGATGTAAAGTCTATAGGAAACATTATCGTTATGATCCAAAAATAGTAGACATAGTGGAGACAGAGTAAATCTCGAATGATTTGAAATGATTGATCAGTTACCTCTGATAGGGAAACTAAATGCCATGTCGACCTCCCCATTCGTATTAAAAGGTTTCCTACAGAGCAAAACCTGTAATACGAAAAGAATCCATTAATGGCTTTAGGGTATGAATCATGGAGAAAATACCTTTGCCCAGGATCGGTAACATATTCAATTAATTACACGGAACTACCATTTACTTGAGGATAAATGTAACTAAGAGGTGAGAAGTTAATATGAGAAGTCTGTTTCAAAAGTTCTGACTTAAGTAAGATATTAATGAAATTGATCGAGATTAATTAAACTTCAATGCTATTGAGAGTTAATGAATATCTACACCTTAAGGAAAGAACATGAGTAATGAAAGGTGATGAAATATTTATTGTATATTAAAGGATGCTTATGCCATATTCTACTCATCCTAACCGAAGGAGATAGAATTAGGAATTGATATGAATATAAAAATCTATGAATTACTTAAGTAAATGATCGGAATGTTGATGTTAATGACCTGAAGAGTGGATATAGATAATATAAGGAAAATGACATGTCCCAACAAAAGTTGATTAAAGTACATGACCTATGAAAATATAAAGTGTTAACAAAGAAGAAAGTGTATGACCATGTTACACTGAATTGTAAATGGAATGATCTAAGAAACTTGAGAAAATTGAAAGAGTTGAAGAAATTAAGAATTTAAAATTCGATACTCTCCAACAAAGCTGGTATCAAAAAAAGATTTCCTTCCAATGAAGTAAGAAGAGTTAAGCAAAGATGAAATGCAGAATGTTGAACTTAAGAAGTGCTAAACTGGCATAGCTATACTACCAGACAACTATCCCACTGACTACCCTAATAATCACACTGTGTTCCACTTGTGATGTGAGCAGACACATTAGAGAGCCTACCACCTAACTACCCCAACCTAGGCAGATTCGTCATATACGGCTTAACCATTGACTATTGCAGACAAATTGCCCAACCACAGGCCGATTTATTTTGTACAGTGGAACCTTTGACTATTGTAAAACCAGAAGGCAAAGAGCTCACATTTCAGTACCACTTGGAATCTAAGCCCAGTGGAAGAACCAAAAAGATCAAAGGATTGAATTGAAATGAAGGTAAAAGATAGATATAATAGAATTACCCCAATGATTAAGGGCGTAGTTACGCCTAAATTTCGAGGACAAAATTTCTTTTAAGGGGGTGGAGTTGTAAGACCCATGCCTAGATCCCATTATGATTTGATCATTTTGGGCATGTGTCGGGTCTTCCCACGTACAAACATATTGTATAGACACTACCTAAGGTTATACACCCGTGAGGTGGCACAGAGCCACTACCTTAAACCTCTTGTGTCATTAGAGTGTGAGGTAATGCACTATAAGAAGTCTCGAACCCAGCCTATGTGACTACCAAGAGCCTGGTAAGCACACAACTAGACTAGTGGACCCAAAAGAAGGTCCGACTAAAGTCATGGGTGGTGCGGTAGCACACCAGCCGCACGTTGTCCAGCCATAACTCTAGGTGCAAAACTAGTTGAGGTGAACTGTATGTGGGACCCATTGATTTGAATTCAATCCTTCTCTAAGCATAGAAGGTCTATCACCAATGGATTATACAAAATGGAAGGAGGGGGAAGAGAATATCTCCTATTCCATTCCAATGCTCCATCTTGTTGGTTTTGATATTGGAAAGAAATCTCTTTCTCTTAAGTCTATAAATGTAAGACCCATGCCCAAATCCCATTATGATATGACCATTATGGGCACGTGTCGGATCTTTCCACGTACAAACATATCGTATCAGCATAATCAAAGATGAGAGCATAACGAGATGACACAGAGCCTATCACACCTCAATTCTGTACCAACCAGAATGGTGTGATGAACCGTCAATAAACTAACGGTTTAACCAGGATCTCGAATAGGCTATCCCCACCATGTTAAACCAAAACACATTCCACATTAATCAGAGATAATAAAGTAAATAGTGGAAGTCTTACAGACAATGAACTGAGGTCTAATCATGATAAATAATTAATATTCTATTTATTCTCCAAGTAACCAAAATATAACTTAATACATATTACAAATATCCAAATACGAATGTTAAACACAAAACGTATCCATAGTTAAAATGCTAGCTTGACAAGCCATATCCGTCCTCCACAGCTTGTTCATCCATAGTCGTCACCTATTCATATATTGGCATGTTGACATAATCTTCAACCGTAATACCTACAACATCAGAAACTTAAAAAATTATGAATGCGAGGGTCAGCTCTCTAACTTGAGCTCAGTGAGTAAACAAAAACCATGCAACAAACATATGCATGCTCATATCTTTGGTCTGGTTCATAAGTTTGGAATGTGCAATAGAAAGGATTGGTGGCCACCGCACCTCTATACACGGGTGTGTAAGCCCACCCAATGGATCAAACACCATTGTCATCCACATACATCACACCGTAGAATAGGGCTAGAGCAAAAGTGCTTAGGACCGCACCACATCACACTTCCTCCGATGCGCTACCCATTCCAACACGTAAGCCCCTATTGGCGAGGGCTTGCAAACTGGGCTTGCAACTAACCAATCCTAATTTCAAACAGTATATCCAAGGCCTCACCCCAGCATCCCTCAATACGTCCATAGAGATAGAGCTAAGGCCCCCCAGTAGAGTCATAGACTACATGGTCCGAGACCACCTCCCCTGATGCCCTATGACATAATAGTTCTACTAAGGTAATGGTGATACGACGATGTCAGTGGACAAGACTTGAGTAGAGATAGAGCTAAAGTGCTTAGGACCAAACCGCATAACACTTTCTCTAATGCCCCACTCGTATCAATTACACTAACCATACCCAAACATTCACATGCCTATTCCTAGCATCATCATCATCATTATGTTATAAATATGCATGAACAGTAATAGCAGGAATATTGGATGACATGTTAAATGCACATTAAACACATACAAGCACAGAATCATTCATGGTATCTGACTCAATAAACAAAAAAAGTTTACTATTAGTAAATTAGTTTAGGTCTTGTTCCCTCACCTTTGATTGATCATAGATCCTCATCCAAGCTTTATGAATCACTTTTAAATCACTGAAAACTTAATCAAGTTGAAAGATTTTAATTAAAATTAATTCCCATAAGTTTAGACTAGCAGAAGCTGAGGGGTCGCAGGTAGGGTCGGACATACTGCAACCCTATGTGCGACCACAGGGTGTAAGGTCGCAGGTAGGGTCGAACATACTGTGACCCTACATGCGACCACACCCTCCCTGGAAACTTCCCGGGGGCATGTGGTCGGACATGTGGGTCTCGTGGGGTCGAACATCATGTGACCCTACATGCAACCACATGTGTTATGGTTGACATTCCACTCTCAACTTCATTCTTTCATGTTTGGATCCTTTGGCTTATCATCATGGTCCTTCTTATGATAGTTCTATGGCTCAAAACTATAATTTTATACACTATCCATTGTCCACAGTGATTTCCTCCATGGATTCTCTTGGAATTTTTCCATGGATGGATGATTTGGGTTTCTCCTAATCCTATCTTCTTCATAAACTATTCTAGGCTATCAATTCATGTAGGGTTTAGGTTCATACCATAGGTTTGCTGAGATTCAGAGTTTTTTCTAAACTTTCCTCTTCCTTGGTCTTCTCCTTCTCTTCTCCTTCTCTTCCTTCTCTTCTCTTTCTCTCTCTTTCAATTAGAGTTCTAAAGGAGTGAAAGAGGCTAAGGGACATCCTATTTATAGAGGAAAATTCTCCATAATAAGCCTCAATGAATTTAAAAAAGAACCCCCTTTGGATTAGGAAGGTTTCATAAATTCAGTTTCTAGCTGTTTTCATTGGGTCGCAGGTAGGGTCGCAGAATCCGTGACCCTATGTTTTTAAAATGTGCAACCCTACGACCAAAAGTCATGGATTGGACTCTTTCGAGGTGGGGTCAGTCACACCTATTTAGGCATGCGACCATACACTCATATTTAGCTATTTTTGAGTTAAATTTCAAACTTGGCCTTGTGGTTTCATCACGTAATTGGTCCACTTGGCTCGACCATGATAGTTAGACTGGTCATGACACAAGAATGTAAGGTTAGACCAGGTTCATGGCGTGCGGATCTTACAACTGCACCACCATTAAAAGAAATTTTGTCCCCAAAATTTAAACGTATGGATCTTACAACTCCCCCATCCTTAAAATAAATTTTGTCCTTAACATTTGAATTTACTACGGAGTCAATAGGTGGGAATTCTGTTTCCGCATAGCATCTTCTTCCTCCCATGTAATCTTCTCCATGTCTGGTCTTATCCAGGTTACCTTCATATAATAATTATCACAGCTTTGGAGATGTTGTACCTTCCAACCAGTGAACTAGGCTTGAACCACTTCAATAGTTAAATCTTCTGTCTATTCCAGTGGATCTGTGGTCAATACCTTTAATATGGATCTCCAATGTACTTCTTCAATAGGGACACACGAAATACATCATGCACACTAGACATCGACAACGGTAACGCTAGTTGATATGCATCTTTTCTACGTCTCTCTAAAAAATTTTATGAGCTCTAAAACATATATAGGATCTCACTTTCCTTTCTTGCTGAACTGCTTCAAACTACGCATAAGTTATATCTTCAAGAACACTTTGTCACTTATGAAGAACTCAAGGTCTTGGCATCTATTCTAATAATCCTGAGCTATCTTGGGCTTCTTTCTTTGATCTTGTCTGCCACTCGATAGGTTTCTTCAATAGACTCAGGTCCTAAAATTCTTCATTCACCACCTTCATTCCAAGACAAAGGAATTTGACATTTCTACCGTACCATGCTTCATAGGTGACATCTACATAGTAGCTTGGTAGAAAATTTGATTCACGATAAATTCTCAACTCAAGCTCCTTGAAATCAATTTCACAAGCTCGGGCCATATCTCCTAGGATCTGTATAGTCCGCTCTGATTGTCCATCGATTTAAGGTAAAATGCAGTACTAAACTTCAACTTTGTCCCCATTGTTTTTTGTAAATTCTCCCAAAACATTGACATAAAGCATGAGCCTCTGACCGACACTATGCTCTTAGGCATACCATTCAATCTGGCAATATTATACCCATATCTCTTAGTTGGCCGCTCCGAAGCATACCGAGGTCGTATAGCAATGTAATCAGCTATCTTCATAAGGCGATCAACAATCACCCAAACTGTGTCAATCGATCTGAGAGTCAGTGGCAAATCAGTGACATAGTTCGTTGTAATGCAGTTTTACTTACAGATTGGCTCCGATAGTTGTTGTAGTAAGCCATGTTGGTCTTTGTCTTTCAGCCATTACTTGTTGATAATTCAGTTACTGAAACATGCATCTAGCCACAACTACTTCCATTCCCTTCCACCACAATAATCTCTTCATGTTTTGGTATATTTTTTACTTCTAGGATGTACCTAATACGGAATAGAATGGGCTTTTATCAATATCTTGGATCTTATGATCAGCGTTTTTCACTTCAGGTATGCATAATCATCCTCTGTATCTCATGACCTTTTTTGCATCCGAAGTAAGTCAGGGTTAGGTTTTTCTTTCTCTAAATCTCTTTGCACTGTTCATCCATACAGATCTAACAAAATTGCTACTTTTACTTCATCCATTAATTCAGAGATGACCTTTAATGCCGCAAGCGCAGCCGATGAACTATTGCTCCATAAGTTCAACCATAAGTTCTCACTCAATTGGATCATCACAAGTTTCTATCATATGTTACTCTTCTTTCAAATCTGAATATGTTGCTGTGAAACATAAGGAAACATTTATATTGGGTCCTTCCTTGGACTTTATAATTCCCTTTTTGCTTAAGGTCTTAGATTCTACACTAGCCTTGCACCAGTGACATTGAATATCATGATCTTAATCCTTCAGGAGTTCCAACCATCTCCTTTATCTCATGTTCAACTCTTTCTGGTGAAGAGATAAATAAAACTCTTGCATCTAATTTAATCTAAAATTCTTCTCCGTATAGGTAATGTCTCCAAGTCTTGATTGCATGAATCATAGTTGGTAACTCCAATCATGAGTTGGGTGATTCTTATCATGCTCTTTCAGTTATCTTGAAGCATATGCAATCGCTTATTTACCTTGCATCAACCCGCATCCTAGATCCAATCTGAAAGATTCGATGTATAGGGTAAAAGGTTTCCCTAGTACCAGAACGATCAAGATGGGAGCTGATATCAACCTTGCTTTTAGTGTAAGACCCGTATCAAACTAACCCGGTCTTACCACCTTGAATCAGGTTTACCCATCATGGTCGAGCCAAATGGGCCAAGGGCGTGAAGCGGATCGTGATCCCAGGTATCAAATCGACCTAAAAACACTTAAATTAAGGGGAGGGTCGCATACCAAGCAAGGGAGGGTAGGACCCCCCTAGACCGAAAGTCAGACCCCCTATTTTACAGAGGGGGTCGGACACTTTAGCATTTAGGGGTCGACGGGATCATCGACCCCCTCATTGACCCTCAGTTGCCGCCAAAAATAGAATTAGGAAATCTCCATAATTTCGGTTGGGGCTCTTTCCTAATCTCAAAGGGACTTATTTTAGGATGATTCTACTCTATTTTAAGGACGTTCCTAGGCCTCTTTCACTCCTTTTAGAACCCTAATTGAATTGAGAGAAAGAGAAGAGAAGGAAGAGAGGAAGAAGAGAAGGAAATGGGAGAAAAAGAAAAAGGAGAAGAGTTACAGAGAAGGAGTGTTCTTCTCAGGTAAGAATACTAATCCTATGAATTTCGTGAGACTTAGAATAGTTGATGGAAGATGTAGGAGAAACCCAATACATCCATCCATGGTTAGGTTTCAATGGAAACCATGGAGGATATCAATTAGACTATATATTAGGTGAAGAGAAGTTCTAATCCATAGAAAGTATGTGGAATGGACTATGGAAGAAGCCATAGGAGTTAAACAAGGAAGAATGGATCAAAACATGAGAATATCGACCAAAACCAGAGGTGGTACATAGGGTCGATAGACCCATCGACCCTGATATCGACCCTGTTACAGGGGGTCGCAGTATACTGCTACCCTACCTGCGACCCATCCTGCGACCCTACAGTTAACAGCAAGCTGTAAAAAATAGAATAAATTCTAATTAAATTCTATCAACTATATTAGGTCATCTAGAAGTATAATATTGATATAAAAGTGATTCTTAATGCTTGTAAAGAGGATCTACAAACAAGCAAAGGTGTGGGAACAAGACCTAAACTAATTGGTTAATAACAAACTATTTTATTTCTTGAGTCCAACACCGTGATTGTGATATGTGTGTGTGCATGTAATGTGCATTCAACATGTCATCCAATATTTCTATTATTACTGTTCATGCATATTTAAATTTATTGATTATAACATGATGATGTTGATGATGGTAGGGATAGGCATGTGAATGTTTGTGTTTGGCTGGTGTACATGGTGCGGGTAGGGATGGTATCAACCGGTATTTCGATGCCGTTCTCGTCGGGGTATATTGTGCCATGGTCTGTTCAAGTCATGTCCACTAAGCAAGTGTTTGTGTGCTCGATGCGAGTGGAGCATCAGGGGGAGGACGTGACATTGTGGTTCAGCCTGATCACCAGACTCTAGCTCTATCTCTACTCAAGTCTTGTCCACTAACATCATCGTATCGCCATTACCTTAGCAGAACTAATATGTCGTAGGGCATCAGGGGGGACGTGGCATTGTGGTTCAGCCTGGTCACCAAACCCTAGCTCTATCTCTATGGATGTATTGAGGGATGCTAGGGTGAGGCCATGGATACACTGTTTGACATTAGGATTGGTTAGTAGCGAGCCCCGTTTGCAGACTTAGCCATCAGGGGTTTATTTGTTGGAATGGAATTGTGCATCGATAAATGTAACCTTCGTTGTACAATGTTCATTGTGGGTGCTGTGGGCGACGGTGAGAGGTTCATCGGGCGTATCCACACTCTCGTGCATAGAGGTGTGACAGCCTCCTATCCTTTCTATAGCATAGTGCAAACATAAAACCAGACCAAAGATATGAATTGAATCGCATGCATATGTATTGTTGCATTGTTTTGTTTGCTCACTGAGCCGTGATGTGTGCTCACCCTTTTGAATTTGAATACTTTTAGTTGATGATGCAGGTACCACTGTTGAAGATTATATGAACGCTCCTGTGTACGGGTATGTGGCGACAATGGAAGATGAACTTAGTGGATATGCATAACTCCTCATGCGAGTGCAACTCATGCGTATTCGATTAGATTTTGTGTAGATTTTATTAAAGACATGTAATTGATATTTATTTAATTATGTCTCAGTTGATTTAACAATAATTTGATATTTATTTATGGTTATCACAGTTAGATTCTCAGTTCATTTACTATAAGACTTCCGCTATTTATTTTATTACCTCTGATTAATGTGGAATGTGTTTTGGTTTATCATATGTGGGATAGCCTATTGTGAGATCTTGGTTGAACCGTTGGTTTATTGACGGTTCATCACACCATTCAGAATAGTGTAGAATTGGGGTGTGACAACTTGGTATCAGAGCTCTCGTAGGCCTTACCCATTAAACCTGAATACTACCACTGGAGTCCATGAACTTAGTTAGTATTAATTAAAAGCTTTAATACAAACACACCATAAGCATCTGTGTTGGTTGAGACAGAACTTAACAAGACAATAATGTACATATAAAAGGTGGAACCATATATATATACTAAAACAGAAAGAAAAGATCAAAATTTATCCTGTTAAACAAATAATATAGGGTATTATCTATAAGTCGGGCAGTTATCTAGGAATACAAAGAATATAGTACAGTAAGAAGAAGGAAGCATCTGTAAAGCAGAAAAATTGAATGCCGAGTTGGTACTCACAAGATGTAAAACTCGACGTATGACAAAGGAAGGAGCAAATGGCTAGTAATGCCTAATTCCTTGCAAAGGTAAAGGGAAAGGTCTCGAGCTAAATCCAAACAGAGATAAGCGAATAATGGCCACATATTAAAAATAAGAGCAACTATAAAGAAGCTTAAGCTATACTCCTGGGTGATGTGGAGACTCAGAGTGAGATCCATTACAAGCTAATCTATTGCCCACTAAGTAAGAAGAGGATGTTGCAACTTGACCCCACCACTATCTGGGTTGAGAACGGGTAATGAAAACTCATCTGAGTAGATGCTAAATAATGATAATTAGATTGGAGCAAATCAAAATAGGTGAATAACTAGGCCACTCCAGCCAATCACCTAGACTACCAAGTACCGTAGCCACGGTTGTAATAAACTTGGTCTGACAAAATACAAGAGAAACAACAAAGAAAAACAGATAATGGCTTAGTAGAGAAGAAAAACACAAAATTTTGACATTATAACGACGTAAATTGGTCAAAAGCCTCACTTTTCACCCAAACACGTGGGCAGGAGGACTTAAGTAGATTCTAAACTATCCTCTAAGACTCATACTGTTGGAAATGTTAGCTAATGGGATTCAATTTGAAGAAATTTCGAGAAATTCAAAAATTTCGACAAATTGGGCAAAAGAGAAAATCTCGAGTTTCTTGATAACCAAACAATGAAACTCAAATATTTTGAGGGCTTTCGTCCATTGACCCACCAACAACAAAATCCCCCAATAAAAATCAAATTTTTACGATTGGAAAAAGTTTAATTGGAAGAAAATGAGATATATGAGCAAAAACCTAGGTAAGGAAACCTAATAACATGAAAACGTAGAAGATATACCTGTAGAGGAGGTATAGTCGTCGAAACAAGAAGCACAAACCACCAACGGATCAGAGTTGCCACTGTAGCAACTCAGAGGGACGAGACGAGTTGAAACAAAGGAGGAAGAATGGGAAATGGACTCAGAATCGGAACTTAAAAATCTGATTTTTAGTCCGGGGGTCGGAGAATTCGACCGAGACCATCGACCCACCCATATCAACCCCCGCGTCGACCCTCGGCTCTCGGGATCCTGACAGAGAACCAGGGGTCGCACCCTGGGTCAGACATACTCCGACCCCCCCATCGACCACTGGCTCTCGGGAAAAATGGATGATTTCCCAGGGTCGGATACTGAGGGTCGAATACCCATCGACCCCCACCATCGACCCTGCATAGAAAAGACAGTATTTTTCACTGAATGATCTGAAAAATTTGAAAATACCATTGGTTAGTGTATCCAAATATGAGAATGAAGTATATAATGATTGCCTCACGTGTTCTATGACTTTTCTGACACTACACCACTAGAATAGGAAATGGCTGGGCGAAGAGAGAATAGACGAGGACGTAACCAAATCCCACCATCACCACCGGTAGATGAAACCAGTCATGAAATTCCTGCAGTACCAGAGAATCCAAACGTGGCACTGCCAGGAGATAATGGTCAGGAAAATCATACAAACTTGCCAGCACCACCTATAGATTTAGATACAATCGTAATGAACTTGGCACAACAACTGCAACAAATACAACATGTGCAAACTAATATGCAAGCTGCCATAGGCGTGGTTTTTCCAGCTGCACATACGACACAGATGCCCGCAGGACAGGCAAGCACAATACCAGGGGGAAATAATGCAGTACCCCATGCACCTCAAACACCAGTCATGCAAGATCCAATGCAAAACCCTGAGATAGCTCAAGGTAGTTATCAGTACCAACCACCTATGTATGGGGCCTATGCTCCGTATCAGCTGGACCGCTCCAGACTGGTCGGGCATTTTCTTAAGATGAAGCCCAAAGAATTCGATGGTAAGGCAGCATATCCTTTATGGTCGGCACACTGGATTGACGAAATGGAAAGAAATTTTATGATGATGACCGTAAATGAGGAGGAGAAAGTGTTGTGTGCCACATTTATGCTCAAGAGCGATGCATACTATTGGCGGAAGTCTACCTGGACATATCTATTAACCAAACACGCCCACTTGACCTGGGATATATACAAAGAGGCATTCTTTGAGAAATACTTCCCTAGAAGTTTCAGAGATTATATGGAGAGAGAGTTCCTGAGTTTATATCAAGGGCAGATGATTGTCGACGCATATCAACAACGTTATGAGGAGCTGTTTTTCTTTGCACCAGTCAGTATGCAAGAGGAGGATACGAAAACCCAAAGGTTCGTCATGGGACTTAGGGGAAGCATACGCGAACATGTTTTGGGACTAGAGAAGAAAATCTACAATGAATCTGTACAAATTGCTCGAGTGATAAAGTCGAGCCAGAAAGAGAGCCATTTTACTCAAAATATGGGAATCAAAAGGCCAAATGAAGATTTTTACAATGGAGGGAACACCAAGGTATTCCAACCCTTCCGTACCCAGGGCTTCAATGCTGCAACGAAAACCATTTCAACAACCCCATGGCAACCAAAGCAAAATGGTGAGGGGATCAGATGTTTTAACTGCAACCAAGTAGGGCATGTCTCAAGAGAGTGTACTAAGCCCAGAAAACAACTACAACAAGGAAGAGTTTGCGCTGTTTCAGCCAAGGATGCTGCCGCCTCGTCTGATGTGGTCACAGGTATGACCTGAACCTATCATTTTATGTTACATTGCATGAGCATGTAGACTAAATTAAAACAAATCATAGGTATTGTACCTAGGAATGGCATTCCTGCCAGAGTGCTCTTTGATTATGGAGTTACTCATCCTTTTATATCTGTGTCATTTGGAAAGAAACTAAACTAAATATACCCCTTAAATCTGTAGATTAGAAACTGCTTATACGATCACCGATGGGAATTAGGAAGTCCAAGGAAGGACCCAGTGTAAATGCTACATTATATTCCGCAGCAATAGATTCAGATTTGGAAGGAGAGTAATATATAATAGAAACTCATGATGATCCAATTAAGCGAGAATTTATGGATGAACTTATGGAGCAATGGTTCGTCGGTTGCGCTTGTGGCCTTAAAGATCATCTCTGAATTGATGGATGAAGTAGAAGTAGTAATTTTGTTAGGTCTGTATATAGGAATGGTGTAAGCAGACTTAAAAAAAAAAAAAAAAAACCAAACCCTAACTTTTGTTTTGGGAATGGAATTGCAGTATCGTGAACTATGTCAATGATTTGCCACTGACTCCCAAATCGGTGACATGGGTGGGTGATTGTTGATCGCCTTATGAAGATAGCTCAGTCCATTTCTATACGACCTCGGTATGCTTTGGAGAACCTAACTAAGCTATATGTGGATAGTATTGCCAGATTGAATGGTATGCATGAGAGCTTAGTGTCGGTCAGAGGCTTATGCCTTATTTCGATGTTTTGGGAGGATCTACAGAAAACAATGGGGACAAAGCTGAAGTTTAGTACCACATTTTACCTTAAACTGATGGATAGTTGGAGCGGACTATACAGATCCTAAGAGATATGCCCCAAGTTGTGAAATTGATTTCAAGGAACGTGAGTTGAGAAGTTACCGTAAATTGAAGTTGCTACTAAGCTACCATGTAAATGTCACCTATAAAGCATGGTACGGTAGAAATGTCAAACCCCTATGTTTTGGAATGAAGTCGGTGAATGAAGAATTTTAAGACCTAAGTCTATGGAAGAAAACTATCGAGTGGAAGACAAGATCAAAGAAAAAGGGTCAGGATAGCTCAAGATGTCAGGAGAGACACCATGACCTTGAGTTCGCCATAAGTGACAAAGTGTTTTTGAAGAAATCACTTATGCATAGTTTGAAACGATTAGACAAGAAGAGAAAGTTGTATTCTATATATGTGTTAGATCTTATAAACTTTAGAGAGACGTAGAAAAGTTGCATATCAATTAGCGTTACCGCTATCCATGCCTAATGTGCATGATGTATTTCGTGTATCTCTATTGAAGAAGTACATTGGAGATCCATATCAAAGGTATTGACCACGAAATCACTGGATTAGATAGAATGTTTAACTATTGAAGTGGTACCAGCCTAGTTCACTAGTCGAAAGGTACAATGTTTCCAAAGCTGGAATAATTATTATATCAAGGTAACCTAGCAAAGACAAGACGAAGAGAAGAGTGCATAGGAGGAAGAAGATGCAATGCAAAAATAGAATTCCCACCTATTGACTCCGAAGTAAATTCAAATTTTGAAGACAAAATTTATTTTAAGGATGGGGGAGTTGTAAGATCCGTACTTTCAAATTTCGAGGACGAAATTTCTTTTAAAGGTGGTGGAGTTGTAAGACCCGTATCATACTAACGCGGTCTTACCACCTTGAATCAGGTTTACCCATCATGGTCGAGCCAAATGGACCAAACGTGTGAAGGTGATCATGATCACAGGTATCAAATCGACCCAAAAACACTTAAATTAAGGGGAGGGACGCATACCCAGCAAGGGAGGGTCGGACCCCCCAAGACAGAAAGTCAGACCCCTGTTTTACAGAGCGGGTCGGACACTTTACGATTTAGTGGTCGACGGGATCATCGACCCCCTCATCGACCCTCAGTTGCCGTCGAAAATATAATTAGGAAATTTCCATAATTTCGGTTGGGGCTCTTTCCTAATCTCAAAGGGGCTTATTTTAGGATGTTTCTACTTTATTTTAAGGACGTCCCTAGGCCTCTTTCACTCCTTTTAGAACCCTAATTGAATTGAGAGAAACAGAAGAGAAGGAAGAGAGGAAGAAGAGAAGGAAATGAGAGAAGAAGAAAAAGGAGAAGAGTTGCAGAGAAGGTGTGTTCTTCTCAGGTAAGAATACTAATCCTACGAATTTTGTGAGACTTAGAATAGTTTAAGGAAGATGTAGGAGAAACCCAATCCATCCATCCATGGTTAGGTTTCAATGGAAACCATAGAGGATATCAATTAGACTATATATTGGGTGAAGAGAAGTTCTAATCCATAGAAAGTATGTGGAATGGACTATGGAAGAAGCCATAGGAGTTAAACAAGGAAGAATGGATCAAAACATGAGAATATCGACCAAAACCAGAGGTGGTCGCACATAGGGTCGATAGACCCATCGACCCAGATATCGACCCTGTTGCAGGGGGTCGCAGTATACTGCTACCCTACTTGCGACCCACCTACGACGCTACAGTTAACAACAAACTGTAAAAATTTGAATAAATTCTAATTAAATTCAATCGACTTTGTTAGGTCCTCTAGCAGTATAATATTGATATAAAAGTGATTCTTAAGGTTTGGAAAGAGGATCTACAAACAAGCAAAGGTGAGGGAACAAGACCTAAACTAATTGGTTAATAACAAACTATTTCATTTCTTGAGTCCAATACCATGATTGTGATATGCGTGTGTGCTTGTAATGTGCATTCAGCATGTCATCCAATATTTCTATTATTACTGTTCATGCATATTTAAATTTATTGATTATAACATGATGATGTTGATGATGGTAGGAATAGGCATGTGAATGTTTGTGTTTGGCTAGTGTACATGGTGCGGGTAGGGATGGTATCAACCAAAACTTTGATGCCGTTCTCATCGGGGTATATTGTGCCATGGTCTATTCAAGTCATGTCCACTCAGCAAGTGTTAGTGTGCTTGATATGAGTGAAGCCTCAGGGGGAGGACGTGACATTGTGGTTCAGCCAGGTCACAAGACTCTAGCTCTACCTCTACTCAAGTCTTGTCCACTAACATCGTCATATCGCCATTACCTTAGTGAAACTAATATGTCGTAGGGGATCAGGGGGGGACGTGGCATTGTGGTTCAGCCTGGCCACCAGACCCTAGCTCTATCTCTATGGATGTATTGAGGGATGCTGGGGTGAGGCCTTGGATACAATGTTTGACATTAGGATTGGTTAGTAGCGAGCCCCGTTTGTAGCCCTAACCATCAGGGGTTTATTTTTTGGTATGGAGTTGTGCATCGATAAACGTGACCTTCGTTGTACAATGTTCATTGTGGGTGCTGTAGGCGACGGTGAGAGGTTCATCGGGCGTATCCACACTCTCGTGCATAGAGGTGCGGTGGCCTCCTATCCTTTCTATAGCACAGTGCAAACGTAAAAGATATGAATTGAATCGCATGCATATGTATTGTTGCATTGTTTTGTTTGCTCACTGAGTCGTGATGTGTGCTCACCCTTTCGAATTCGAATACTTTTAGTTGATGATGTAGGTACCACTGTTGAAGATTATATGAACGCTCCTGTGTACGGGTATGTGGCGACAATGGAAGCTGAAGACTTAGTGGATATGCATGACTCCTTATGCGAGTGCAACTCATGCGTATTCGATTAGATTTTGTGTAGATTTTATTAAAGACATGTAATTGATATTTATTTAATTATGTCTCAGTTGATTTAACAATAATTTGATATTTATTTATGGTTATCACAGTTAGATTCTCAGTTCGTTTACTATAAGACTTCCGCTATTTATTTTATTACCTCTGATTAATGTGGAATGTGATTTGGTTTATCATATGTTGGATAGCCTATTGTGAGATCCTGGTTGAACCGTTGGTTTATTGACGGTTCATCACACCATTCTGAATAGTGTGGAAATGGGGTGTGACATTTAGAGTTTGGAAACATTCATCACACTTGTCAGTCCAATTAAACTCCTCTCCCTTCCTGGTTAGCTTGGTAAGAGATTTTGCGATCCTAGAGTGGTCCTCCATGAATCGTCTGTAATAACCGGCTAAACCTAAGAAACATATGATCTCTGTACTATTTTTTTGGTGTTTCTCACCATATGATTACTTCTATCTTAATAGGGTCCACTTTAATCCTTTTTATGATGCTATGTGATCTAAGAAGATCACTCATATTTCTTGGACTTGGCATAAAGCTTTTCACTTCTCAGCTATTGTAAGGCTGCTCTATGGTCCGTTGCATGAGACTATGACCGACGTATCCAACATGTCATGAATCACCCAGTTCATCAGCTCCATAAAAAATGTAAGGGCATTGGTTAATCCAAACCTCGCAATCGAGAACTCATAATTGGCCAACCCTGGTTCTAAAAACTATCTTCGGAATATCGCTGTCTAAATTCTTCAGCTGATGATATCTTGACCAAAGATCAATCTTAAAAAATACCTTTGCTCTTTGTAATTGTTTAAACAAGTCATCGATCTGAGGTAGTAGATATCGATTTTTGATCGTGAGCTTGTTTAGTTTTTTATAGTCTATACATAATCTGACACTACCATCCCTTCTTCTTCAATAATTACATTGGCGATCCCCGTGATGCAATACATAGCCAATTAGAACCCTTGTCTAATAACTCCCGTAGTTGAGTCTCAATCCCTTCAACTCCATAGGAGCTACTCTATAGGTGCCTTTGACACTAGTATCGTCCTTGGTAACAAGTTGATGATGAACTCAGTCGCATGATCAGAAGGTAACCTAGGTAAATCTCCTGGAAACACATCAGGCAAGTTATGCATCACATCAATATATTCCATCTATGGTGCTTCTTTGGTAACACATACCACAGATAACATATAACCAACTTCTTTCTCTTCAAAGCATCCCTTCGCCTTTAGCATAGATATGATCAGCTTTTACTTCTTAGGCAACATGCTTCCAATAAAACTAAATTATATGCCGTCTTTATTCTTGAATGATAACCTCTCTATACACATAACAACTTCGTAGAGTGTTGAGACAACCAGTCTATTCCCAAGATGATGTCAAAGTCTGCCATCTTAAGTCGATTTAGGTTGCATCCAAATTCTGTCCATCCATATGATTTAGACATTGCTCATAACACTCATCTAATGCAACATTTAGTCTAAAAGGGATTGAACTAGAGAAATCTAGTATTAAGGCCTTAAGAGCTTGTCTAGTTCCTTCATCCCTTATGATTCTTCAAAGACTATCGTCAAAATCTCATATTGCACTCAGTAGCTTATATTTCTTTTATCATTACGGTTCAACCCTGTATCCACTCTTAGATTTACCTTTAGGAATCTTCTGCTTTGTCAAAATTCATATCGATATAGCCATCTTTAACTTTACTTGAGTGCTATCTATTTCATTACTGGCTACTCTTGATAGTTCTCACTTCTTGCTCATACACTCTTTTATAGACATGACTCATATCCATCCATTCAGCAATCTCAAAATAGATTCTTCATTACTTCATCTGAGGTCTATTGGCTATAGAATCTAATATGAAATTAATCATTTTACTTCCCATAATTCCTTATTAACTAAACATCTTATCAATGGATGTCGAGAAATATAAGAATCAGAATGCTTATCCAAAATCAATTCATTTATGCTTATCCAAAAGCAATTCATTTTCTTCTTTCGATTTAGCATAATGACAAACATTTGCTTTATCTAATGAACTTATGTTTAAAGGATAAGGAGTAAATCTATGGTAATTCAACTGGCATCAAAACGTTGTTAAGTTGCACGGTGGTCCAAATACATGGAAATAGAGGTTTTACAATTCTTAACCTCATGGTTACATGTTCTATCAAGTATATAATGCCATTAGTCAAGGCACTACAGGAGTAAATCTGGAGAAATTTTGATACATTAAAAAATCAGGTATAAATCAAAAGTTGTACGCTCAACATGATTAAACATTTAACTATTCATTCTGTTCATATCTCTTGTCACACCCTAATTCCGCACTATTCATAATGGCGTGATGAACTGACAATAAACCAATGGTTCAACCAGGATCTCAAATAGGCTATGTCCATTTGCTTAAACCATACACATCCAAAACCATAAACAGAGTAAATAAACAATAGCAAAAGTCTTATATATTAAATGAACTAAGAATTCTAGGAGTGATAACATAAATAAAATATCCAATTATCTTTCATTGACTAAGATATAAGTAAATAAAATAATCAATTACATTTTTTGTATAACCTAAACAAATCTAATAAAAAATACATGAGTTTCATTCACATGACGAATCACGCGACTCCATCATAACTTCAGTGTCTATCGCCGCAGCATGTCCGTACATAGGATCATTGATATGATCCTCTACAGTTGTACCTGCAACATCAACTAAAAACATTCGACGTTGAAAGGGTGAGCACACATCATGGCTCAGTGAGTAAACAAAACAATGTAATAAACATATGCATGCATACAATTCATATCTCTGGTCTGGTTCAGAAGTTTGCAATGTGCTATAGAAAGGATAGGTGGCCGTCGCACCTCTATACACAAATGTGTGGAACCGCCCAATTGATCAAACACCATTGCTGCCCCCACATGCACTCACAATGGAATAAAGATAGAGCTAAAGTGCTTAAGACCACACTGCATCACACTTTCCCAGATGCTCTACCCATACCAATACGTAAGCCCCTGCTGGCGAGGGCTTGCAAACTGGGATTGCAACTAACCAATCCTAATGTCAAACAGTGCATCCAAAGCCTCACTCCATCATCCCTCAATATGTCCATAAAGATAGAGCTAAGGCCCCCGGCAGAGTTAGAGACTACATGGTCTAAGACCACCTCCCCTAATGCGCTACGACGTAATTGTTCTGCTAAGGTAATAGCTATACGACGATGCTAGTGGACAAGACTTGAGTAGAGATAGAGCTAAAGTGCTTAGGACCACACCGCATCACACATCCCCTGATGCCCCACTCGTATCAAATACACTAACCATACACAAACATTCACATGCCTATTCCTAGCATCATCATCATCATTATGCTATAAATAAACGAAATTAAATGTGCATGAACAGTAATAGCAGGAATATTAGATGACATGTTAAATGCACATTGAACACATACAAGCATAGAATCTTTCATGGTATCAGACTCAATAAACAAAAATAGTTTATTATTAGTCAATTAGTTTAGGTCTTGTTCCCTCACCTTTGATTAATCGTAGATCCTCGTCCAAGCTTTATGAATCACTTTTAAATCACTGAAAACTTAATCAAGTTGAAAGATTTTAATTAAAATTAATTCCCTTAAGTTTAGACTAACAGAAGCTGAGGGGTCGCAGGTAGGGTCGGACATACTGCAACCCTACGTGCGACCACAGGGTGTAGGGTCGCAGGTAGGGTCGAACATACTGTGACCCTACATGCGACCACACCCTCCCTGGAAACTTCCCGAGGGCATGTGGTCGGACATGTGGGTCTGGTGGGGTTGAGCATCATGTGACCCTACATGCAACCACATGTGTGATGGTCGACATTTCACTCTCAATTTCATTCTTTCATGTTTGGATCCTTTGGCTTATCAACATGGTCCTTCTTATGATAGTTCTATGGCTCAAAACTATAATTTTATACACTACCCATTGTCCACAATCATTTCCTCCATGGATTCTCTTGGAATTTGTCCATGGATGGATGATTTGGATTTCTCCTAATCCTATCTTCTTCATAAACTATTTTAGGCTCTCGATTCATGTAGGGTTTAGGTTTAGGTTTGCTGAGATTCAGAGTTTTCTCTAAACTTTCCTCTTCCTTGGTCTTCTCCTTCTCTTCTCCTTCTCTTCCACTCCCTTTCAATTATAGTTCTAAAGGAGGGAAAGAGGCTAAGGGATGTCCTATTTATAGTGGAAAACCCTCCATAATAAGCCCCAATGAATTTAGGAAAGAACCCCCTTTGGATTAGGAAGGTTTCCTAAATTCAGTTTCTAGCTGTTTTCGTAGGGTCGCAGGTAGGGTCGCCAAATCCGTGACCCTATGTTTTTAAAATGTGCGACCCTATGACCAGAAGTCATGGATTGGATTCTTTCGAGGTGGGGTCACTCATATTTAGCTATTTTTGAGTTAAATTTCATAACTGGCTGTTTGGTTTCTTCACGCACTTGGTCCACTTGGCTCGACCATGATAGTTAGACTGGTCATGACACAAGAATGTAAGGTTAGACCGGGTTTATGGCGTGCTGGTCTTACAACACCACCACCATTAAAAGAAATTTTGTCCCCAAAATTTAAACGTATGGATCCTACAACTCCCCCATCCTTAAAATAAATTTTGTCCTTCAAATTTGAATTTACTTCAGAGTCAATAGGTGGGAATTCTGTTTTTGCATAGCATCTTCTTCCTCCCATGTAATCTTCTCCACGTATGGTCTTAGCCAGGTTACCTTCATATAATAATTATCACAGCTTTGGAGATGTTGTACCTACCAACCAGTGAACTAGGCTGGTACCACTTCAATTGTTAAATCTTCTGTCTAATCTCGTGGATCTGTGGTCAGTACCTTTAATATGGATCTCCAACGTACTTCTTCAATAGGGACACACGAAATACATCATGCACACTAGACATCGACAGCGGATATGCATCTTTTCTACGTCTCTCTAAAAAATTTTATGAGCTCCAAAACATATATAGGATCTCACTTTCCTTTCTTCCTGAACTGCTTCAAACTACGCATAAGTTATATCTTCAAGAACACTTTGTCAATTATGAAGAACTCAAGGTCTTGGCATCTATTCTAACAATCCTGAGCTATCTTGGCCTTTTTTCTTTGATCTTGTCTGCCACTCGATAGGTTTCTTTAATAAACTTAGGTCTTAAAAATTTTCATTTACCAACTTCATTCCAAGACAAAGGAATTTGAAATTTCTACCGTACCATGCTTCATTGGTGACATCTACATAGTAGCTTGGTAGCAAATTTGATTCGCGGTAAATTCTCAACTCATGCTCCTTGAAATCAATTTCACAAGCTCGGGCCATATCTCCTAGGATCTGTATAGTCCGCTCCGACTGTCCATCGATTTAAGGTAAAATGCGGTACTAAACTTTTACTTTGTCCCCATTATTTTTTGTAGATTCTCCAAAAACTTCAAGATAATGCATGAGCCTCTGACTGACCCTATGCTCTCAGGCATACCATTCAATCTGGCAATATTATTCCATATCTCTTAGTTGGCCGCTCCAAAGCATACCGAGGTCTTATAGCAATGGAATTAGCTATCTTCATAAGGCGATCAACAACCACCCAAACTACGTCAACCGATCTGAGAGTCAGTGGCAAATCAGTGACATAGTTCATATGCAGTTTTACTTACAGATTGGCTCTGATAGTTGTTGTAGTAAGCCATGTTGATCTTTGTCTTTTAGCCATTACTTGTTGATAATTCAGTTACTGAAACATGCATCTAGCCACAACTACTTCCATTCCCTTCCACAAAAATAATCTCTTCATGTTTTGGTATATTTTGTACTTCTAGGATGTACCCAATATGTAATAGAATGGGCTTTTATCAATATCTTGGATCTTATGATCAGCGTTTTTCACTTCAGGTATGCATAATCATCCTCTGTATCTCATGACCTTTTTTGCATCCGAAGTAAGTCAGGGTTAGGTTTTTCATTCTATAAATCTCCATGCACTGTTCATATATACAGATCTAACAAAATTGCTACTTTTACTTCATCCATCAATTCAGAGATTACCTTTAATGCCACAAGCGGAGTCGATGTACTATTGCTCCATAAGTTCAATCATAAGTTCTCGCTTAATTGGATCATCATGAGTTTCTATCATATGTTACTCTTCTTTCAAATCTGAATCTGTTGCTATGAAACATAAGGCAACATTTATATTGGGTCCTTCCTTGGACTTCATAATTCCCTTTTTGCTTAAGGCCTTAGATTCTACACTAGCCTTGCACCGGTGACATTGAATATCATGATCTTAAACCTTCAGGAGTTCCAACCATCTCCTTTATCTCATGTTCAACTCTTTTTGGTGAAGAGATAAATAAAACTCTTGCATCTAATTTAATCTAAAATTCTTCTCTGTATAGGTAATGTCTCCAAGTCTTAATTGCATGAATCATAGTTTCTAACTCCAATCATGAGTTGGGTGATTCTTATCATGCTCTTTCAGTTATCTTGAAGCATATGCAATCGCTTATTTACCTTGCATCAACCCGCATCCTAGATCCAATCCGAAAGATTCGATGTATAGGGTAAAAGGTTTTCCTAGTACCAGAACGGTCAAGATGGGAGCTGATATCAACCTTGCTTTTAGAGTTTGGAAATATTCTTCGCACTTATCAGTCCAATTAAACTTCTCTCCCTTCCTGGTTAGCTTGGTAAGAGATTTTGCAATCCTAAAGTGGTCCTCCATTAATCATCTGTAATATCCAGCTAAACCCAAGAAACATCTGATCTCTGTAATATTTTTTAGGTGTTTCTCACCATATGATTACTTCTATCTTAATAGGGTCCACTTTAATCCTTTTTATGATGCTATGTGATATAAGAAGATCACTCATATTTCTTGGACTTGGCATAAAGCTTTTCACTTCTCAGCTATTGTAAGGCTGCTCTAAGGTCCGTTGCATGAGTTGTTTCATTCTTGGAATAAACCAAAATATCATCTATGAAACTATGATCGACGTATCCAACATGTCATGAAACACCTAGTTCATCAGCTCCATAAAAAAATGTAAGGGCATTGGTTAATCCAAACATCTCAATCGAGAACTCATAATTGCCTAATCCTGGTTCTAAAAACTATCTTCGGAATGTCGCTGTCCAAATTCTTCAGCTGATGATATCTTGACCGAAGATCAATCTTAGAAAATACCTTTTCTCCTTGCAATTGTTTAAACAAGTCATCGATTTGAGGTAGTAGATATCGATTTTTGATCGTGAGCTTGTTTAGTTTTCGATAGTCTATACATAATCTGACATTACTGTCCCTTCTTCTTCAATAATTGCATTGGCGCTACCCGTGATGCAATACTTAGCCGATTAGAACCCTTGTCTAATAACTCCCGTAGTTGAGTCTAAATCCCTTCAACTCCATATGAGCTACTCTATAGGTGCCTTTGACACAAGTATCGTCCTTGGTAACAAGTCGATGACGAACTCGGTCGCATGATCAGAAGGTAACCTAGGTAAATCTCCTGGAAACACATCAGGCAATTTATGCATCACATCAATATCTTCCATCTATGGAGCTTCTTTTGGTAACATATACCACAGATACCGTATAACCAACTTCGTTCTCTTCAAAGCATCTCTTCGCCTTTAGCATAGAGAGGATCAGCTTTTACTTCTTAGGCAACATGCTTCGAATAAAACTAAATTATATGTCGTCTTTATTCTTGAATGATAATCTCTTCTATGCACATAACAACTTTATAGAGTATTGAGACAACCAGTCTATTCCCAAGATAATGTCAAAGTTTACCATCTCAAGTCGATTTAGGTTGCATCCAAATTCTATCCATCCATATGATTCAAACATTGCTCATAACACTCATCTAATGCAACATTTAGTCTAAAAGGCCTTGAACTAGAGAAATCTAGTATTAAGGTCTTAAGAGCTTGTCTAGTTCCTTCATCCCTTATGATTCTTCAAAGACTATCATCAAAATCTCATATTGCACTCAGTAGCTTATATTTCTTTTATCATTACGGTTCTACCCTGTATCTACTCTTAGATTTGCCTTTAGGAAACTTCTGCCTTGTCAAAATTCATACCGATATAGCCATCTTTAACTTTACTTAAGTGCTATCTATTTTTTTTACTGGCTACTCTTGATAGTTCTCACTTTTTGCTCATACACTCTTTTATAGACATGACTCATATCCATCCATTCAGCAATCTCAAAATAGATTCTCCATTACTTCATCTGAGGTCTCTTGGCTATAGAATCTAATATGAAATTAATCATCTTACTTCCCATAATTCTTTATTAACTAAACATCTTATCAATGGATGTCGAGAAATATAAGAATCAGAATGCTTATCCAAAATCAATTCATTTATGTTTATCCAAAAGTAATTCATTTCCTTCTTTCAATTTAGCATAATGACAAACATTTGCTTTATCTAATGAACTTATGTTTAAAGGATCAGGAGTAAATCTATGGTAATTCAACCGGCATCATAAGGTCGTTAAGTTGCATGGTGGTCCAAATACATGGAAATAGAGGATTTACAATTCTTAACCTCATGGTTACAGGTTCTATCAAGTATATAATGCCATTGGTCAAGGCACTACAGGAGTAAATCCATGAAAAGTTTTGGTACATTAAAAAATCAGGTATAAATCGAAAGATGTACGCTCAACATGATTAAACATTTAACTATTCATTCTGTTCATATCTCTTGTCACACCCCAATTTTGTACTATTAAGAATGGTGTGATGAACCGCCAATAAACCAACGGTTCAACCAGGATCACAAATAGGTTGTGTCCATTGGCTTAAACCATGCACATCCAAAACCATAATCAGAGTAAATAAACAATAGCAAAAGTCTTATATATTAAATGAACTGATAATTCTAAGAGTGATAACATAAATAAAATATTCAATTATCTTTCATTGACTAAGATATAAGTAAATAAAATAATCAATTACATTTTTTGTACAATATAAATAAATCTAATAAAAAATGCATGAGTTTCATTTATATGACGAATCACGCCACTCCATTATAACTTCAGTGTCCATCGCCGCAGCATGTCCGTACATAGGAGCATTGATATGATCCTCTATAGTTGTACCTACAATATCAACTAAAAATATTCGACGTCGAAAGGGTGAGCACACATCATGGCTCAGTGAGTAAACAAAACAATGTAACAAACATATGCATGCATACAATTCATATCTTTGGTCTGGTTTAGAAGTTTGCAATGTGCTATAGAAAGGATAGGTGGCCGCCGCACCTCTATACACGAATGTGTGGAACCGCCCAATGGATCAAACACCATTGCTGCCCCCACATGTGCTCACCATGGAATAGAGATAGAGCTAAAGTGCTTAAGACCACACTGCATCACACTTCCCCTCATGCTCTACCCATACCAATACGTAAGCCCCTGTTGGCGAAGGCTTGCGAACTGGGCTTAAAACTAACCAATCCTAATGTCAAATAGTGTATCCAAAGCCTCACCCCATCATCCCTCAATATGTCCATAATGATAGAGCTAAGGCCCCCTGGCAGAGTCAGAGACTACATGGTCTGAGACCACCTCCCCTGATGCCCTACGACGTAATAGTTCTGCTAAGGTAATAGCGATGCGATGATGATAGTGGACAAGACTTAAGTAGAGATAGAGCTAGAGTCTGGTGACTAGGATGAACCACAGTGTCACGTCCTCCCCCTGATGCTCCACTCACATCAAGTACACTAACCACACATATACATTCACTTGCCTATTCCTAGCATCATCATCATCATCCTGTTATAATAAACAAAATTAAATATGCATGAACTGTAATAACAAGAATAATGGATGACATGTGATATGCACATTACAATCATACAATCATAGAATCATACATGGTATTGGACTCAATAAATGAAGACAGTTTATTTTAGCCAATTAGGTTAGGTCTGGTTCCCTCACCTTTGAATGAGCGTAGATCCTCGTTTAAGCTTTATGAATAACTTTTAAATCACTAGAAAGACCTAACAAGTTGATATATTTTAATTAGCATTAATTTTAATATATTTTAAACTAACTGAAATCGTAGGGTCGCAGGTAGGGTAGCACCTAGGGTAGCCGTTTTCTACGACCCTAGGGTGTAGGGTCAGATGTGGGGTCGGATACCGTTCGACCCTACGTGTGACCACACCCTCCTTGGGGCTTCCCGGGGGCATGTTGTCGATCCTGTGATCTCGTAGGTCCATTCTAAGATTGTTCTATGGCTCATAACTATGATTTTTACACACATTCCATTACCTATGATGATTACTTCCTTGGATTCCTTTGGAACTCGTCCATGGATGGATGATTTGGGTTTCTCTTAATCCTAACATCTTCATAATCTATTATAGGCTCTTAATTTATGAAGGGAATTAGGTTTATACCTGAAGTTGATTGAGATTCAGAGGTTTCTCTGAACTTCCTCCTCTTCCTTAGTTTTTTCTTCAATTTTCCTTCTCTTCTTCTTTTTCTTCTCTTTCTCTTTCTCTCACTTTCAATTAGGGTTATAAAAGGAGTGAAAGAGGCTAAGGAACATCCTATTTATAGAGGAAAACCCTCCAAAATAAGTCCCATCGAGTTTAGGAAAGAACCTCTTTCGAATTAGGAACGTTTCCTAATTTACAATTTCTGTCTATCATCGTAGGGTCGGAAGTAGGGATGCAGAATCCGTCGACCCTACATTTTCTAGTCATGCAACCCTACTACTAGAAAGTAATGGGTTGGACTTCTGTTGAGTTGGGGTCGACCCTACCTGTTTAGGCATGCGACCCTACCCTCACATTTACTATTTTTGGGATAGACACATACCTGGTCTTGTGATTTTCTTCACACACTTGGTCCACTTGGCTCGACCATGATAGGTAGACCTGTACAAGGTGGTAAGACCGGTTAGTTTGATACGGGTCTTACAACTCCCCCCCTCTTATTAAAAATTTTGTCCTCAAAATTTATACATACCTTTCGAGTAAAAAAGGTGAGGATATTGCTTCCGCGTAGCATTCTCTTCTTCCCATGTGAACTCTTCTATATCTCTGCTCCTCTAGGTGACTTTAACATAGTATATGTCATGGTTGCATAGACGTTGAACCTTTCGACTAGTGATTTCAGTTGGTGCTAGTTAGAATGTCAAATCATCAGTTAGATCTGGTAGATATGCTGTCAAAACATGCATTGGATCTCTGACGTACTTCTTTAATAAAGAGATATGAAATACATCATGCACTCTTGACATAGATGGTGGTAGTGCTAACTGATAAACCATTTTTCCACGTTTAGCTAGAATCTCATATGGCCCCACATATCTCAGACTTAGCTTTCCTTTCTGTTCGATTCATTTTAAACCTCGCATAGGTGATACTTTCAAGAATACCTTAACACCTACGACAAATTCAAGGTCTCTGCGTTAAGTATCTGCATATTGTTTCTGATGATTCTGAGCTGTTCTAACTCTTTCCTTGATAATGTCGACTACTCGACAAGTCTCTTCAACAAATTCTAGTCCAACGATGCTACGTTCACCAACTTCATTCTAGAACAAAGGAGTTCGACACTTCCTTCCATACAGTGCTTCATAGGGTGACATCTATATAGTAGCCTGATAGCTGTTGTTATAGGCGAACACGATTAATGGTAGTTTCACATCCCATGATCCTTTAAAATCAATTATACAGGCTGAAGCATGTCTTTTAAAATCTGAATGGTACGCTTTGACTGTCTGTCTGTCTGAGGATGAAATGCAGTACTGAACTTCAATGTCGTACCCATAGCCTTTTGCAATCCTTCCCAAAACTTTAAAGTAAAGCGTGGGTCTCTATCAGACACAATGCTTTTAGGTACACCATGTAATCTGACAATGTTATCCACATATAACATGGTTAACCTCTCCAGGGTATACTGTGGTCGCATAGCTATAAAGCGAGCTGTCTTAGTCAGATGATCTACAATCACCCAGACCGCGTCAACTACTCGAGGAGTCAATGGTAACCCGGTGGCGGAGTCAATAGTGATGCAGTCCCATTTCCATGCTGGTTCTGGCAGCGGCTGCAACAGTCCTGCAGGTCTTTGTCGTTCAGCCTTCACCCTCTGACAATTTAGGCATTGAGACACGAATTTAACTACATCTACTTTCATTCCTCTCCACCAATATAATTTCTTCAAATCATGATACATATTTGTACTTCCAGGATGTACTGAATAGGCAGTGGTGTGAGCTTCTTTCATTATTCTGTGTCTAATGTCCAAATTTTCTGTTTCAAGAACACATACTCTTCCTTTGTACTTCAGTACCTTTTCATCATCTAAGGTGAACTCAGGAATAGTGCTACCTTTTTCGATGTCTTCTTGTACCGTTCTCAGATAAGGGTCTGATTTAATAGCTGCTTTCACATCATCAATTATATCAGGTACAATCTTCAACATTGCGAACATTTTAAAAATCGATGAATAAACCCTTGGTTGGTTGATTCGCCAGGTGCATCTATCATGAACTGCTCATTATCGTAATTGTACACTTTTTCTATAGTACACATTGCTGTAGTTGTGTTAACCTCTCCTTGAGATTTTATCATTGCTTTTCTGCTTAGCGCATCAGCAACTACATTAGCCTTTTCTGGATGATACTGGATATCATAATCATAATCATTAAAAATTCCAGCCATTTTCTTTGTCGCATGTTCAACTCCTTCTGATTAAAAAGATAAGTGAGACTCTTATGATCAGATTTAATCCAAAATTTCTCTCCATACAAATAATGTCTCCATATCTTGACAACATGTACTACTGCCGCTAATTCCAAGTTATGAGTGGGATAGTTCTTCTCATGTGTCTTCAGTTGTCTTGAAGCATACGTAATTATTTGTTCTCCTTGCATAAGTACACATCCTAAACCCAATCCCGATGCATTAGTGTACAAGATAAATGGCTGTCCTGGAATAGGAATAGTCAAGATCGGAGCAAATATCAATCTAGCCTTCAATGTTTGGAAACTTTTCTCACATTTATCAGTCCAAACAAACTTTTCTCCTTTCTTAGTCAAACTAGTGAGAGGTACAACAATTCTAGAATAGTCTTCCACGAATCGTCGATAATACCCAACTAAACCTAGGAAACTTCTAATTTCTGCAATGCTCATTGGTGCTTCCCACTTCACAATGGCTTCAATCTTGCTATGATCCACTTAATTCCTTCAGCGGATACAACATGGCCTAAGAAAGCGACCTCATTTAACCAAAACTCACACTTTGTAAATTTGGCATAAAGCTTTTCTTCCCTTAATCGCTGCAGAGCGGCTCTTAAATTCATGACATGAGTTTCCTTGTCCTTGGAGTAGACCAATATATCATCAACAAACACAATGACCGACGTATCCAACATATCATGGAATACCCGATTCATGAGTTCCATAAAGATTACGGGTGCGTTAATTAATCCAAAAGACATGACTAAAAATTCATAATGTCCATATGTTGCTCTAAATGCTGTCTTTGGAATATCACCGTCCTTAATCTTCAACTTATGGTATCCTGACCGAAGATCGATCTTGGGGAACACCTTGGCACCTTGCAACTGATCGAATAAGTCATCGATCTGAGGCAATGGGTATCGATTCTTGATTTCCAGCTTATTCAGTTCCCGATAGTCTATACACACTCTGTCACTCGGTCGGGCAGTAGTCTTGGTAGTTCTTCAGGAAATACATCTAGAAAGTCACGCACAACATCAATATGCTCCATTCATGGTGCTTCCTTGGTGAGGTCGACCACTGATACTAGATACCCACTACTCCTTTCTCGAGGCATTTCCTAGCCTTTAATGCAGAGACGATGAGTTTTCGTTTACGGGGAAGTTTGGTTCCCGCAAAACTAAACTCTGCTCCTTCCTTGTCTTTAAATGTCAATTTCTTTTTTGCACATAATAGGTTTACAGAATGCCGAGCTAACCAGTCCATTCCCAAGATGACGTCAAAGTCTGTCATCTCAAGTTGAATCAAGGTTGCATCCAAAGTCTTCTCGTCAATAAGAACTGGACATGGTCCATAACCTTTTTTTAATTCCACTTCTATTCCCATCGGCGATTGTATAAGCAGTTTGTAATCTAACGATCTGAGGGGTAGATTCAGCTTCTTTCCAAATGACACAGATATAAAAGAATGAGTAGCTCCAAAATTAAAGAGTACTCTAGCGGGTATGCCATTAATAGGTACAATACCTGTGATTTGTTTTAGTTTGTCTACATGATCATACAATGTAACAAAAAACGAAAGGTTTAGGTCATACCTGTGACCACATTAGGCGATGCGGCAACATCCTCAGATGTAACAGCATAAACCTTTCCTTGCTGTAGCAGTTTCCTGGGTTTAGGACACTCTCTTGAATAATGTCCTACTTGGTTGCAGTTAAAGCATTTTACTCCTTCACTGTTTTGCTTTTGTTGCGGTTGAGCTGCTGGAGTAGTCTTGGCTGTAGCATTGAAGCCTTGAGTACAGAAGGGTTTGAATGTCCTTGTATTCCCTCCGTTATAAGAATTCCCATTTGGCCTTTTAATACCCCTATTTTGAGCAAAGTAGCTCTCCTTCTGGCAAGACTCTATTACTTGAGCAATTTGTACTGCTTCATTGTAGATCTTTTTTCCAGTCTGAGAACATGCTCACAGATGCTTTCCCTGAGTACCATGACGAACCTTTGGGTCTTTGTGTTTTCTTCCGACATGCTAGCTGGTGCAAAGAAAAACAGCTCCTCATAATACTGTTGGTATGCATCCACAGTCATCTGGCCCTGATATAAACTCAGGAACTCTCTTTCCATAGAATCTCTATAACTTCTAGGGAAATACTTCTTAAAGAATGCCTCATTATATATATCCTAGGTCAATTGGGTGTGCTTTGTTTTCAGATAAGTCCGTGTGGACTTCCACCAGTATTGTGCATCGCCTTTCAGCATGAAGGTTGCACACAGCACTTTCTCCTCCTCATTCACTGTCATCATTGTAAAATTTATTTCCATTTCATCAATCCAGTGTGCTGGCCACAAATGCTCGATCAGTCAGGAGTGGTCCAGTTGATACGGCGCATAGGCCCCATACATAGGTGGTTGATACTGGTAACTGCCTTGAGCTACCATAGTATTCTGCACTTGAGCCGGTATAACTGGTGTTTGAGGTTCGTGGGGTACCGTGTTGCTCTCCCCTGGTACTGTGGTAGCTTGTCCTGCTGGCATAGGTGACGTATGAGCAGCTGAAAAAGCCATGCCTATAGCAGTCTCAATATTGGCTTGCACCTTCTGTATTTGCTGCAGCTGTTGAGCCAAATTCATTACTGCTGTAGCCAGATCTGTAGGTGGGGCTGGCAAGTTTGTAGGATTTGCCTAGCCACTAGCCACTGGCATTGCCGTATTCAGATTCTCATGTGCTTTATGATTTACGTGGCTGTCTTCCTCTAAAGGTGGTGGTGGTGGAATTGGATTACGGCCTTTTCCGGTTACCCTTCGCCCAGCCATTTCCTGTTCTGGTGGTGGTAGTGTCTGAAAACAATCATAGCACATGTGAGGCAATCATCATAAGTTGCTCTTAAGTAAAAATCCAATTAATCAATATAAATTTCAAAATTTTCATATCATTCTGACAAAATACTGTATTTTCCATCGTAGGGTCGATGGTAGGGTCGGTCCTTATGCGACCCTAAGAAACCCTATCAGCTTACCGAGAGCCTAGGGTCGATCGTGGGGTCCGTATAAGTCTGACCCTAGGTCCGACCCATGGTTCTTTGTCAGGTCACCGAGAGCCTAGGGTCAATGGTAGGGTCGGTAATTGTTCGACCCTAGGTCTGACCCATGGTTCTCTGTCAGATCATCGAGAGCCTAGGGTTGATGGTAGGGTCTGACGTAGGGTCGCATATTTTGGTTGAATTCTGCGACCCTACGATCCAGAATCAGGTTTTTAAACCCGATTTTGGATTCATTTCTCATTATTTCTCCTTTCTTCCAACTCAAACCATTTCCCTGAGTTGCTACAGTATCGATCCCTAGTGTTTGGTGATCTTTCCTTCCATTTGTGACTTCCGCTCCTTCTTTAAAGGTATGCTCTCTACTGTTTCCGCATTTTTAAGCTTTCTAAACTAGGTTTATGTCCATTTATCTCGTTTTCTTCAAATTAAACTTTTTCCAACCGTAAAAATTTAATTTTTATTGGGGGCTTTTGCTATTGGTCACCCAATGGACGAAAGCCCTAAAAAATATTTGAGTTCCATCGGTTGGTTATCGAGAAACTTAAAATTTTCCATTTTTGATCTAATTTTTGAGATTTTTTCAAATTCGATCTTTCTAGATTAAATTTCCAACTGTATGAGCCTTGTAGGATGGTTTGGAACCTATGTAAGTCCTCTTGCCCAATTGTTTGGGAGAAAACTGAGGCTTTTAGCCAATTCATGCCGTTATAATGCCAAAATTTTTGAGTTTTTCACCATTACTAATCTATTATTTGTTTTTCTTTGTTTTGGCAGATAGTATGGCTCGTACCAAGGTTCCTAGGACTCATGACCTAGTTCGTTTCTGCTCTAATGAGGCCAAGACTTGGTATGCTCGCTATGAGCATAAGAAAGTAGAAGGGGGTGGCTATGTGCACTTGGCTAGTCTAGCCTTGTTCAACGTGGAGGGTGCTTTTGGTGATATGGGCTGGCTTCCTGTGATCACCTATGAGGCTTGTACTTGCCCTGATTTGGTGAGACAGTTCTATTGCATTCTCCAGGTAGTGGGGGATCGCAATAACACAGAGAGAGGTTGGGAGCTTAGGATCACGAGCTACGTCAAAGGGGTAGAGGTTTCATTTGACTGCCAACAGTTGGCTGATCTTTTGGGCATATCAAATGATAGCCCTTTGGCGTACTGTGTTCCCAAGGAGCCCCAGTTCCTATCCTTAGAGATACATGCAGATATTGACAGTTAGCTTATTAGAGATGATCGTTGGGAGATGAAAGCTATCAACCTACGTCCAGAGCCTCGGGTGTACTACAAGATCATCCAGCACAACCTAATACCCCAGAGTAGACCTTATGAGAGGATCTCCCAGTTAACCCAGTATGTCCCTACTGTATCTACAATATGCAGCCTGTCTGCCTACTTTACATTATCATAAGGACGATGATCCGTGCTACGCTGCCTGGTCAGCTAGGCAACCTACCCTATGGACGTCTGATCACTACACTACTCACCCGCCTAGGCGTTGATTTAGTAGATGAGAGGATTCAGGAAAAGACCTTCTCATCGGATCTTGACTGGGAGGCCATCTGTAGGATGGGTACGTGGGATGGTCAGGTCAGTGATGATGAGAGAAACGATCTGGTGTGTCCTCATACTCGAGTAGAGATAGCAGACACTGAGGTGGCAACAACAGCAGTAGCCAGAGTAGGGGTCCATGCTGGTGATGCTGAGGATGAGGATCGTATGTATATGGATGTTGATGCCATACCTCCTCCATCACCTCAACATTCTACTAGAGCTGGTCCATCTCGGGCTCCTTCACACATGGCTGGTCCTTCACACCCACCATCTGATGATATGATGGGATTACTGCGTGAGATCAGAGAGGCTCAATGCGCGACAGACTTGTGAGTAGACGAGCTTCTAGATGCTCAGCATGCGTCTGATCAGCGGATGGCCGAGTTGACAGGTAGTCTCTGAACGACCCAGATTCAGGTAGCCTGGTTGACTTGAGTATATGCTGAGGACTACGACAGAGATCGCGAGGCACCTCCTCCTCCATCACCTCCAGCTCCATGATGTATATTTTCTTTTTATTTTTTTTTTACTACAGAGTAACTGTCCGGGTTGTGGACTATACTCTACTTTGGATATGTATAAACGTGCTTTTTATTTGATGTATATGAAACATGTTTCTCCTTTTTATATGTGCATTATTCTCTTTCTTTAATTTTGTCTCAAACAACACAGATGCTTATAGTGTGTTCTTATTATAACTTTTAAGTTTTATCCTAACTCAGTTCACAACTTTTATGGAAGTATTCTGGTTTAATAGAGAGGGCCTGAGAGCTCCGATACCAAGTTATCACACCCTAATTCTGTACTATTCAGAATGGTGTGATGAACCGCTAATAAACCAATGGTTCAACCAGGATCTCAAATAGGCTGTGTCCGTTTGCTTAAACCATACACATCTACAACTATAATCAGAGTAAATAAACAATAGCAGAAGTCTTATATATTAAATGAACTGAGAATTCTAAGAGTGATAACATAAATAAAATATCCAATTATCTTTCATTGACTGAGACATAAGTAAATAAAATAATCAATTACATTTTATGTATAATCTAAACAAATCTAATAAAAAATGCATGAGTTGCATTCACATGACGAATCATGCGACTCCATCATAACTTCAGCGTCCATCGCCGCAGCATGTCTGTACATAGGAGTATTGATATAATCCTCTATAGTTGTACCTACATCATCAACTAAAAATATTCGACATCGAAAGGGTGAGCACACATCACGGCTCAGTGAGTAAACAAAACAATGCAACAAACATATGCATGCATACAATTCATATCTTTGGTCTGCTTCATAAGTTTTTAATGTGCTATAGAAAGGATAGGAGGCTGCCGCACCTCTATACACGAATGTGTGGAACCGCCCAATGGATCAAAACCCATGCCTCCCCCACATCCACCCACCATGGAATAGAGATAGAGCTAAAGTGCTTAGGACCGCAGCACATCACACTTCCCATGATGCTCTACCCATACCAATAGGTAACCCCCTGTTGGCGAGGGCTTGCAAATTAGGCTTGCAATTAATCAATCCTAATGTCAAATAGTGTATCCAAGGACTCACCCCAGCATCCCTAAATACGTCCATAGAGATAAAGCTAAGGCCCCCCGGCAGAGTCAGAGAGTACACGGTCTGAGACCACCTCCCCTGATGCCCTACGACATAATAATTCTGCTAAGGTAATGGCGATACGACGATGCTAGTGGACAAGACTTATGTAGAGATGGAGCTAGAGTCTGGTGACCAGGATGAACCACAGTGTCACGTCCTACCCCTGATGCTCCACTGGCATCAAGTACACTAACCACACACATACATTCACATGCCTATTCCTATCATCATCATCATCAACATGTTATAATAAACGAAATTAAATATGCATGAATACTAATAACAGGAATAGTGGATGATATGTGATATGCAAATTACAATCATACAATCATAGAATCATACATGGTATTGGACTCAATAAACGAAATAGTTTATTATTAGCCAATTAGTTTAGGTCTTGTTCCCTCACCTTTGATTGAGCGTAGATCCTCGTTTAAGATTTATGAATCACTTTTAAATCGCTAGAAAGATTTAACAAGTTGATAGATTTTAATTAGAATTAATTCTAATATATTTTAAACTAACTGAAATCGTAGGGTCACAGGTAGGGTAGCACTTAGTGTAGCAGTTTTCAGCGACCCTAGGGTGCAGGGTCAGACGTGGGGTCGGATACCATTCAACCCTACTTGCGACCACACCCTCCCTGGGACATCCCGAGGGCATGTGGTCCATCCTGTACTATCGTAGGTCCATTCTATGATTGTTCTATGACTCATAACTATGATTTTTACACACTTTCCATTGCCTATGATGATTACTTCCATGGATTCCTTTAAAACTCATCCATGGATGGATGATTTGGGTTTCTCTTAATCCTAACTTCTTCATAATCTATTCTAGGCTCTTAATTTATGAAGGAAATTAGGTTCATACCTGATGTTGGCTAAGATTCAGAGGTTTCTCTGAACTTCCTCCTCTTCCTTAGTCTTTTCTTCAATTTTCCTTCTCTTCTTCTTTTCCTTCTCTTTCTCTTTCTCTAACTTTTAATTAGGGTTCTAAAAAGAGTGAAAGAGGCTAAGGAACGTCCTATTTATAGAGAAAAACCCTCCAAAATAAATCCCATCGAGTTTAGGAAAGAACCCCTTTTGAATTAGGAAGGTTTCTTAATTTACGGTTTTTGTCTGTCATCGTAGGGTCGGACGTAGGGTCACAGAATCCATCGACCCTACGTTTTTCTAGTCATGCGACCCTATGACTAAAACGTCGTGGGTTGGACTTTTGTTGAGGTGGGGTCGACCCTACCCTCACATTTACTATTTTTGGGTTAGACTCATACCTGGTCTTGTGATTTTCTTAACGCACTTGGTCCTCACATTTCTTGATAGGTTGAATCAAGAAGGTATCCTGTCAAGACACGAGTATTTAAAATCTGGTATGTGCATCCTCTATAATCATAAGAGTAAGTCAATAGTGCCCCGCATCTTATATAAACATATCTAGTTATATGGCCATAATAGATTTGATCCTTTGCTTAAAACGTCTGAGGCTTCATCTTCAGAAAATATTCCTCAGCCCTGGTCGGATCATTCTGTCATGATGCAGCTATCCCATACATCGGTGGCTAATAAGGGTAACCACCTTGATACACTGCTTGTTGTGCACCAAGCTTCTACACTAGGGTGTGCGTTACTAGGACTTGATGTATGGTAGGCACTATGTTATAGCTAACTGGTGCTGGGGGTACAGTGTTGATACCAATTGGTACCGTACTTGGTTTGACCTGGAGGTGTTGTTGTAGCATTGACAACTTGGATAGTGATTCACATAGCAACTTGCATAGTTGGTCTCATCTGTTGTTGCTTTTGTACTTTATTGAGCAAAGTTTATTACAACTGTGGCCAAGGTACTTGGTAGTCCAGGTGATTGGTTGGAGTGGCCTGGTTGTTCACCTCCTTTGGTTTGTTCCAATTTGATTATTATTATTTAGCATCAACTCATATGAGTTATCATTACCCATTCTCGAGCCTGATAGTGGTGGGGTCAAGTTGCAACATCCTCTTAATGCTCAGTGGGCAATGGATCAGCATATAATGGAACTCACTCTGAATCTCTACGTTACCCAAGAGTATAGCTTTATCTTCTTGTTACTGTACTATAGCCTTTGTATACTTAGACAACTGTCCTACTTGTAGACCGTACCATATGTTATTTGTTTATCAGGGTACATTTAGATTTTCTTTTTCTGTCAGTGTTTATATATGGTTCCACCTTTTTTATGTACATTATTGACTTGTTTAAGTTCTGTCTCAACCAACACAGGTGCTTATGGTGTGTTTGTATTAAAGCTTTTAATTTATCCTAACTCAGTTCATGGACTCCAGTGGAAGTATTCAAGTTTAATGGGCAAGGCCTAAGAGCTCTAATACCAAGTTGTCACATACCAATTCTGCCCCAACCAGAATGGTGTGATGAACCGTTAATAAATTAACGGTTCAACCAGGATCTCGAATAGGCTATCCCCACCATGTTAAACCAAAACACATTCTACATTAATCAGAGATAAAAAAAGTAAATAGCAGAAGTCTTACAGATAATGAACTGAAGTCTAATCATGATAAATAATTAATATTCCATTTATTCTCTAAGTAACCAAAACATAATTTAAAACATATTACAAATATCCAAACACGAATGTTAAACACTAAATGTATCCATAGTTGGAACGCTAGCTTGACAAACCATATCCGTCCTCCACAGCTTGCTCATCCATAGCTGTCACCTATTCATATATTGGTGTGTCGATATAATCTTCAACCGTAATACGTGCAGCATCAGAAACAAAAAGAATTGCATGCACGAGGGTCAGCTCTCTAACTTGAGCTCAGTAAGTAAATAAAATAATGCAACAAACATATGCATGCATTCATCATATCTTTGGTCTGCTTCATAAGTTTGCAATGTGCAATAGAAATGATTGGTGGCCACCGTACCACAATACACGAGTTTGTAAGCCCACACAATGGATCAAACACCATTTTTGTCCACATCCACCCCACCATGGAATAGGGATAGAGCTAAAGTGCTTAGGACCGCACCGCATCTCACTTCCCCTGATGCCCTACCCATACCAACACGTAAGCCGCTATTGGCGAGGGCTTGTAAACTATGCTCGCAACTAACCAACACTAATGTCAGATAATGTATCCAAGGCCTCACCCCAGCATCCCTCAATACGTCCATAGAGATAGAGCTAAGGCCCCCCGGCAGTGTCAGAGACTACATGGTCCGAGACATCCTCCCCTGATGCCCTACGACGTAATAGTTCTGCTAAGGTAATGACGATATAACGATGTTAGTGGACAAGTCTTGAGTAGAGATAGAACTAAATTGCTTAGGACCGCACTACATCACACTTCCCCTGATGCCCCACTCGTATCAAGTACACTAACCACACACAAACATTGACATGCCTATTCCTAGCATCATCATGATCATGTTATAAATAAACAAAATTAAATTTGCATGAACAGTAATAGCAGAATATTGGATGACATGTTAAATGCACATTACACGCATAGAAGCATAGAATCATTCATGGTATCGGACTCAATAAACAAAAATAGTTTATTATTAGTCAATTAGTTTAGGTCTTGTTCCCTCACCTTTGATTGATCGTAGATCTTTGTCCAAGCTTTATGAATCACTATTAAATCACTAAAAAACCTAATCAAGTTGATAGATTTTAATTAAAATTAATTCCCTTAAGTTTAGACTAGCAGAAGCTGAGGGGTCGCAGGTAGGGTAGCACATGGGGTCTCAGTTTCTCTGACCATAGGGTGTAGGGTCGTAGGTAGGGTCGGACATACTGCCACCCTATGTGCGACCACAGGGTGTAGGGTCGCAGGTAGGGTCGGACATACTGTGACCATACGTGCGATCACACCCTCCCTGGAAACTTTTCGAGGGCATGTGGTCAGACATGTGGGTGTACGATCCGTATCGAACTAACCGGTCTCACCATCTTATATCAGGTCTACCTATCATGGTTAAAGCAAGTGGACCAAGTGCATAAAGAAACCACAAGACCAGGTATGAAGTTTAACTCAAAAACAGTCAAATATGAGGGTAGGGTCACATGGCTAAACATGTGTGACCGACCCCACCTCAAAAGAGTCCAACCCATAACTTTTTGGTCGTGGGGTTGCATGATTAAAAAAATGTAGGGTCGATGGATCTGCGACCCTACATCCGACCAAACAAAAATAGCCAGAAATTGAAAATTATGAAACCTTCCTATTCCAAGGGGGGCTTTCCTAAACTCGTTGGGGCATATTATGGAGGGTTTTCCTCTATAAATAGGACGTCCCTTAGCCTCTTTTACTCCTTTAGAACCCTAATTGAAAGTGAGAGAGAGAGAAGGGAAGGAAGAAAAGGAGAATTGAAGAAGAAGGCCAAGGAAGAGAGGAAGTTCTGAAAAACCTCTGAATCTCAGTAAACCTAAGGTATGAACCTAAATCCATACATGAATTAAGAGCCTAGAATGGTTTATGAAGAATAGAGGATTAGGAGAAATCCAAATCATCCATCCATGGATAAATTCTAAGAGAATCCATGGAGGAAATCATTGTGGACAATGGATAGTGTGTAAAAAATTATTGTTTGAGCCATAGAATGATCATAAGAAGGACCCTGATGGTATGTCAAAGGATTTAAACAATGGACTTTAGAGTGAAACGTCGCACAGAACACGTGTGGTTGCACGTAGGGTCGAATGATATCCGACCCTACGAGACCATATGATCGATCACATGCCCTTGGGAAGTCGCAGGGAGGGTGTGGTCACACGTAGGGTTGAATCATGTCTGACCCCACCTGCGACCCTACACCGTATGGTCGTAGAAATCGCTACCCTAAGTGCTACCCTACCCTGCAACCCTACTCCTGAGGTCAAAGAAATTGAGAACCCAGGTGCTACCCCACCTGCGACCCCTCAGCTTCTGTTATTCTAAACATATTGGAATTAATTCTAATTAAAATCTATTGACTTGTTAGGTTTTTCCAGTGGTTTAAAAGTGAATTATAAAGCTTAAACGAGGATCTACTTGCAATCAAAGGTGAGGGAAGAAAACCTAAACTAATTAACTAATAATAAACTACTTTTGTTTATTGAGTCTGATGCCATGAATGATTCTATGCTTGTATGAGTGCAATGTGCATTTAACATGTCATCCAGTATTCCTGCTATTACTGCTCATGCATATTTAATTCCGTTTATTTATAACATGATGATGATGATGATACTAGGAATAGGAATATTGAATCTGACTCTATCGGGGACTCTGTCGGGGGGCCTTAGCTTTATCTCTATGGATGTATTGAGGGATGTTGGGGTGAGGACTTGGATACATTGTTTGACATTAGGATTGGGGCTTACGAGTTGGTATGGGTAGAGCATCAAGGGAAGTGTGATGCGGTGCGATCCTGAGCACTTTATCTCTATCCCTATTCCATGGTGGGGTGGATGTGGACGACAATGGTGTTTGATCTGTTGGGTGGGCTTACACACCCTGTTGATAGAGGTGAGGCGGCCACCAAACCTTTCTATTGCACATTGCAAACTTATGAACCAGACCAAGATATGAATTGAATGCATGCATATGTTTGTTGCATTGTTTTACTTGCTCACTGAGCCGTGATGTGTGCTCACCCTTTCAACGTCGAACATTTTTAGTTGATGATGTAGGTACCACTGTAGAGGATTATATGAATGCTCCGATGTATGGACATGAGACGGCGTGGATGCAGAAGTTATGATGAAGTTGCATGATTCGTCATGCGAGTGCAACTCATGCGTTTTCAATTAGATTTTGTTTAAATTATACAGACGATGTAATTGATTAAATTATTTTAATTTATGTCTTAGTTCTTTTGAAGATAATTGGATAATTTACTTATGTTATCATCTTTAGACTCTTAGTTCATTTAATATTAAAGACTTCCGCTATCGTGTATTTATTCTGATTTTATTGTGGATGTATATGGTTTAAGTAAACAGACACAGCCTATTCGAGATCCTGGTTGAACCGTTGGTTTATTGGCGGTTCATCACTTCATTCTGAATAGTACAGAATTAGGGTGAGACAACTTGGTATCAGAGCTCTCAGGCCCTGTCTATTAAACCTGTATACTTCCACAAAAGTTCGTGAACTGAGTTAGGATAAAATTTAAAAGTTGTAATAGGAACACATTATAAGCACCTGTGTTGTATGAGACAAAAATTAAGAAAGACAATAGTGCACTATTAAAAGGAGAAACAGGTTTTATATGTACATCAAATAAAAAGCAATGTTTATACATATCCAAATCAGAGTACAGTCCACAATCCGGACAGTTACTCTGCAGTACAAAGAAAAACAAAAAGAAAGATATACATCATGGAGCTAGAGGTACTGTAGGAGGAGGTGCCTCACGATCCTGGTCATAGTCCTCAGCATACACTCTAGTCAACCAGGCTACCTGGGTCTAGGTCGTCTGGTGACTAGCTGTCAACTCTGCCATCCACTAATCAGACACATGCTGAGCATCTAGAAGCTCGCCTACTCTCCCATTAGTCGCGCGCTGAGCATCTAGAAGCTCTCCTACTCTCAAATCAGTCACGTGCTGAGCCTCTATAATCTCATGCAGTAGCCCCATCATATCATCAGATGGTGGGTGTGAAGACCAACAGTGTGTGAAGGAGCCCGAGATGGACTAGCACTAGTAGAATGTAGTGGTGATGGAGGAGGTATGGCGTCTACATCCATTAACATACAATCATCATCCTCAGCATCACCCCCATGGACCCCTGCTACTTTTGCTGTTGCTGCTGCTGGCTTAGCGTCTGCTATCTCTATCGGAGTATGAGGACGCACTAGAGCATTCCTCTTATCATCACTAACCTGTGCATCCCGCATACCTATCCTGCAGATGGCCTCCCAGTCAAGGTCTGATGAGAAGGTATCCTCATGAATCCTCTCATCCAATAAATTGACTTATAGGCGTGTGAGCAGAGTAGTGATCAGAAGTCTGTAGGGCAGGTTGGCAAGCTAAACAGGCAGTGTAGCATGGATCATCGTCTGGATGATAATATAAGAAAGGCAGACAGGCTTCCTAGTGCAAATGTAGTACAGGACATACTAGGTCAACTGAGAAATCCTATCATAATGGCTACTTTGGGGGATCAGGTTGTGCTGAATGATCTTGTAGTACACCCGAGGCTCTGGTCGTAGGTTGATCGCGTTCATCTTCCAGTGATCACCTCTGAGAAGCTGACTATCAATCTCAGCACGCATCATCAAAGAAAGGAACTGGGGTTCCTTAGGAGCATAGTACACCAAGGGGCCATCATTTGTTATGCCCAGGAGATCAGCCAACTGTTGGCAGTTAAATGAAACTTCCACCCCTTTCACATAGCTGGTGATCGTGAGCTCCCTACCACTCTCTGTATCATTGCGATCCCTACCACCGAGAGGTTGCAATAGAACTGCTTTACCAAAGTAGGACAAGTACAAGCCTCATATGTGATCAAGGGAAGCCAACCCATGTCACCAATGGCATCCACTACGTTAAACAAGGCTAGACTAGCTAAGTTTACACAACAACTCCCTTCCACCTTCTTATGCTCAAAACGAGCATACTAAGCCTCTGCCTCGTTAGAGCGGAAAAAAATGGGATGATGAGCCCTAGGAACCTTAGTACGAGCCATACTATCTACAAAGACAAAGAACAATAAACAAGATATTAGATATGGTGAAAAACTCAAAAATTTTGGCATTATAATGGCATGATTTGGCCAAAAGCCTCACTTTTCACCCAAACAACTGAGCAGGAGGACTTACATATGTTCCAAACCATCCTACAAAGCTCATACAATTGGAAATTTAATCAAGGAAGATCGAATTTGAAAAAATTTCAATAAATTAGAAAAATCTCAAAAATTAGGTCAAAAATGGAAAATTTCAAGTTTCTCGATAACTAATCGATAAAACTCGAATATTTTTTAGGGATTTCATCCATTGGGTAGCCAATAGCAAAAGCCCCCAATATAAATCAAATTTTTATGGTTAAAAAAATTTTATTTTGAAGAAAACGATGTAAATGGAGAAAACCAAGTTTTGAAGGCTTAAAAATGAGAAACAGTAGAGAGCATACCTGAAGGAAAGGAGCATGAGTCATTAACGGAAGAAACAATCACCAAACCCTAGGGGTCGATGCTGTAGGAACTTAGGGAAAGTGAGTTGAGTTGGAAGAAAGAAGAAAGAGTAGGAAATGAATCCAAAATCAGGTTTAAAAACCTAATTTTGGATCGTAAGGTCGCAAAATTAGACAAAATGTGCGACCCTATGACCGACCCTACTATCGACCCTAGGCTCTCGGTGATCTGACAAACACCGTGTGGTCGGACCTAGGGTCTAATATATACCGACCCTACAACCGACCCTAGGCTCTCGGTGAGCTGACAGTGTTCTTAGGGTCGCATACCCTAGGGTCGAATATAGTGCGACCCTACCATCGACCCTACGATGGAAAAATCAGTATTTTCACTAAATGACTTGAAAAATTGGAAATTTACATTGATTAGTTGGATTTTGACTTGGGAATAACTTATATAGATTGCCTCACATGTTCTATGATTGTTTTTCAGACACTACTACTACCAGAACAGGAAATGGCTCGGCAAAGAGTGACCAGACGAGGCCATAACCCAATTCCACCACCACTACCTATGGGGGAGGGCAGCCATGAAATTCTAGAAGTACAAGAGAATAGAAATGTGGCACCGCCATTAGCTAATGGCCAGGCAAACCCTACAAACATGCCAACCCCACCTACAAATTTGGCTACAGTCGTAATGAACCTGGCACAACATCTACAGCAAATACAGTAGGTGCAAGCGAATATGCAAGCTGCTATAGGAATGGTTTTTCCAGCTGCACATACAACACCTATGCCAGCTGGACAAGCTAGCACAGTACTAGGGGGAAGCAACACGGTACCCCACGCACCTCAAATGCCAGTTATGCAAGCTCCAGTACAGAATCTTGAGGTAGCTCAAGGTAGTTACCAGTACCAACCACCTATGTATGGGGCCTATGCTCAGTATCAGTTGGACCACTCTCGATTGATCGAGCATTTTCTAAAAATGAAGCCTATAGAATATAATGTTAAGCTAGTGGATCCTTTATGGCCAGCTCATTGGATCGATGAAATGGAAAGGAATTTCATGATGATGATGGCTAATAAGAAGGAGAAAGTACTGTGTGCAACATTCATGCTGAAAGGCGATGCACACCATTGGTGGAAGTCCACTCGGACTTATCTGTTGACCAAGCACACCCAATTGTCTTGGGCTATCTATAAAGAGGCATTCCTTGAAAAGTACTTTCCCAGAAGTTTCAGAGATGCTATGGAGAGAGAGTTCCTGAGTTTGTATCAGGGACAAATGACTGTGGATGCATACCAACAGCGTTATGAAGAGCTGTTTTTCTTTGCACCCGCTAGCATGCAAGAAGAAAATACTAAGACCCAAAGGTTCATCATGGGACTTCGGGGAAGCATCAGGGAGTATGTTTTGGGACTGGAAAAGAAAGTTTACAATGAAGCAATACAGATTGTTCGAGTAATAGAGTCGAGCCAGAAGGAGAGCTACTTTGCTCAAAATAGAGGTATAAAAAGGCCAAACGGAAATTCATACAACGGAGGGGATGTAAGGACATTCAAACCCTTTCGTACTCAAGGCTTTAATGCTGCAGTCCAGACTACTCCAGCAGCTCAACTGCAACAAAATCAAAATAATAAAGGAGTAAAATGCTATAATTGCAACCAAGTGGGACATTTTTCCAAGGAATGTCCTAAGCCCAGGAAGCAGCTACAACAAGGAATGGTTTATGATGTTACATCTGAGGTTGCTACCGCATCGCCTGACGTGGTCACTGTTATGACCTGAACCTTTCATTTTGTGCTACATTGTGTGAGCAAGTAGACTAAATTAAAACAATTCACAGGTATTGTACCTATTAATGGCATACCTACTAGAGTATTGTTTGATTCTAGTGCTACTCATTCTTTTATATCGGTGACATTTGGAAAGAAGCTAAATCTACCCCTCAGATATTTAGACTATAAATTGCTTGTATGATCACCTATGGGATTAGAAGTGGAATTAGAAAAAGGTTATGGACCATGTCCAATTCTTATTGGCTAGAAGATTTTGGATGTAACCTTGATTTAACTCGAGATGGCAGACTTTTGACGTTATCTTGGGAATGGACTGGTTAGCTCGTCATTCTACAAACCTATTATGTGTAGAAAAGAAATTGACATTTAGAGACAAGGAAGGAGCAGGGTTTAGTTTTATGGAAAAAAAACTTCTCCGTAAAGGAAAACACATCCTCTCTGCATTAAAGGCTAAAAAATGCCTCGAGGAAAGAGGAGTTGGGTATCTAGTATCTATGGTCGACCTCACCAAGGAAGCACCACGATTGTAAGATATTGATGTTGTGCGTGACTTTTCAGATGTATTTCTGAGGAATTACTAGGATTACCACCCGACCGAGCGACAGAGTTCATCATAGATCTGATACCCGGAGCCGCACCAGTATCTAAAGCACCCTATCGAATGGCTCCTACTGAATTGAAGGAATTAAAAATATAGTTACAGAAATTACTGGACAAGGGTTATATCAGACCTAGCATATCACCATGGGGAGCGCCAGTATTATTTGTAAAGAAAAAGGACGGTAGCATTCGACTGTGTATAGACTACCGAGAATTGAATAAGCTTATAATCAAAAATCGGTACCCGTTGCCTCGGATAGATGACTTATTCGATCAGTTGCAAGATGCCAAGGTGTTCTCCAAGATTGATCTTCGATTAGGATACCATCAGTTGAAGATTAAAGAAGGTGATATTCCAAAGACAATATTCAGAACAAGATACGGACATTATTAATTTTTAGTCATGTCTTTTGGATTGACTAACGCACCCGCAACTTTTATCGAACTCATGAATCGGGTATTCCATGATATGTTGGATACGTCAGTCATTGTGTTTATTGATGATATATTGGTCTACTCCAAGGACAAGAAAACTCATGTCATAAATCTAAGAGCTACTCTGCAGCGACTGAGAAAAGAGAAGCTTTATGCCAAATTTACAAAGTGTGAGTTTTTGGCTAAATGAGGTCACTTTCTTAGGCCATGTTATATCAGCTGAGGGAATTGAAGTGGATCCTAGAAAGATTGAAGCCATTGTGAAGTGGAAAGCACCTAAGAGTGTTGCAGAAATTAGAGGTTTCCCAGGTATAGCTGGGTATTATCGACGATTCGTGGAAGACTATTCCAGAATTGCCATACCTCTCACCAGTTTGACTAAGAAAGGAAAAAAGTTTGTTTAGACCGATAAATGTGAGATCAATATCGAAACATTGAAGGCTAGATTGATATCTGCTTCCATCTTGATTATTCCTATTCCAGGACAACCATTTACCTTGTACACTGATGCGTCTGGATTGGGTTTAGGATGTGTACTTATGCAAGGAAAATAAGTAGTTGTGTATGCCTCAAGACAATTGAACACACATGAGAAGAACTATCCTACTCATGATTTGGAATTAGCAGCAGTAGTACATGCTGTCAAGATATGGAGACATTACTTATATGGAGAGAAATTTGAGATTAAATCAGATCATAAGAGTCTCACTTATCTTTTTAATCAGAAGGAGTTAAACATGAGACAAAGAAGATGGATGGAACTATTATAGGATTATGATTGCGATAACCAGTATCATCTAGAAAAGGCTAATGTAGTTGCTGATGCAATAAGTAGAAAGCAATGATAAAATCTCAAGGAGAGGTTAACACGACTGCAACAATGTGAGTTACAAGAAAAGTATTCAATTATGGTAATGAGTAGTTCGTGATAGATACACCGGGTGGATCAACCAACCAAGGGTTTATTCATCGGTTTTCAAATATGTTCGCAACATTGAAGATTATACCTGACATAATTGATAAAGTGAAAGCCGCTCTTAAATCAGACCCTTATCTGAGAACGGTACAAGAAGATATCGAAAAAGGTAGGACTATTCCTGAGTTCACCTTGGACAATGAAAAGGTACTAACGTACGAAGGAAAATTATGTGTTCCTGAAACAAAAAACTTAGACATTAAACACAGACTAATGAAGGAAGCTCACACCACCGCTTATTTGGTACATCCTGAAAGTACAAAGATGTATCATGATTTGAAGAAATTATATTGGTGGAGAGGAATCAAAGTAGATGTAGCTAAATTCATGTCTCAATGCCTAAATTGTCAGAGGGTACAGGCTGAGTGGCAAGGACCTGTAGGATTGTTGTAGCCACTGCCAGAACCAGCAAGGAAATGGGACTGCATCACTATGGACTTCGTCACTGGGTTACTATTGACTCCCCGAGTAGTTAACACGGTCTGGGTGATTGTAGAACGTTAGACTAAGACAGCTCGCTTTATAGCTATACGACCACAGTATACCCTAGAGAGGTTGGCCAAGCTATATGTGGATAATACTGTCTGATTACATCGAGTACCTGAAAGCATTGTGTCTAATAGAGACCTACGCTTTACCTCAAAGTTTTGGGAAGGATTACAAAAGGCTATGGGTACAATGTTGAAATTCAGTACTGCATTCCATCCTCATACAGACGGACAGTCAGAGCGTACTATTCAGATTTTAAAAGACATGCTTCGTTATTGATTTTAAAGGCTCATGGGATGAGAAACTACCATTGATCGAGTTTACCTATAACAAGAGCTATCAGGCTACTATACAGCTGTCACCCTATGAAGCACTGTATGATAGGAAGTGTCGAACTCCTTTCTTTCGGAATGAAGTTGTTGAACGGAGTATCGTTGGACCAAAATTTGTTAAAGAGACTTGTCGTGTAGTTGACATTATCAAGGAAAAAGTTAGAACAGCTCAAAATCGTCAAAAACAGTATGCAGAAACTCGACGCCGAGACCTTGAATTTATTGTAGGTGATAAGGTATTCTTGAAAGTATCACCTATGCAAGGTTTGAAACGATTCGGACAGAAAGGGAAGCTACGTCCAAGATATGTCGGGCAATACAAGATTCTAGCTGAACATGGAAAAATGGGATATCAGTTAGCACTACCACCATCTATGTCAAGTGTGCATGATGTATTTCATATCTCTTTATTGAAGAAGTACGTCAGAGATCCAACACACTTTTTGATAGCAGATCCACTGGATCTAACTGATGATTTGACATTCGAAGTAGCACCAACCGCAATCACTAGCCGAAAGGTTCAACTTCTATGCAACCATGATATCTATTATGTTAAGGTCACCTGAAGGAGCCGAGATATAGAAGAGACCACATGGGAAGAAGAGTGCAATGCGAAAGAAATATCCTCACCTTTTTGACATTAAATGTATGTGCAAATTTTGAGGATGAAATTTTTAATAAGAGGGGGGGAGTTGTAAGACCCATATCGAACTAACCGATCTTACCACCTTGTACCAGGTCTACCTATCATGGTCGAGCCAAGTGGACCAAGTGTGTGAAGAAATCACAAGACCAGGTATGATGTTTAAGTCAAAAACAGTCAAATATGAGGGTAGGGTCACATGCCTAAACAGGTGTGACCGACCCCACCTCAAAAGAGTCCAACCCATGGCTTTTTGGTCGTGGGGTCGCATGACTAAAAAAATCGTAGTGTTAATGGATTCTACGACCCTACATCCGACGCTACGAAAACAGCCAGAAAACAAAAATTAGAAAACCTTTTTAATTCGAAGGGGGGCTTTCTTAAACTCATTTGGGCATATTATGGAGGGTTTTCCTCTATAAATAGAACATCCCTTAGCCTCTTTTACTTCTTTATAACCCTAATTGAAAGTGTGAGAGATAGAAGAGAAGGAAGAGAAGGAGAATTGAAGAAGAAGGCAAAGGAAGAGAGGAAGTTTAGAGAAACATCTGAATCTCAGTAAACCTAAGGTATGAACCTAATTCCATAGACGAATTAAGAGCCTAGAATTGTTTATGAAGAATAGAGGATTAGGAGAAACCCAAATCATCCATCAATGAATAAATTTCAAGAGAATCCATGGAGGAAATCATTGTGGACAATGGATAGTGTGTAAAAATTATAGTTTGAGCCATAGAACGATCATATAAAGGACCATGATGGTAAGACAAAGGATTTAAACATGAAGGAATGGACTTTAGAGAGAAAGATCGACACAGAACACGTGTGGTCGCACGTAGGGTCGAATAATATCCGACCCTACAAGACCATATGATCGACCACATGCCCTTGGGAAGTCCTAGGGAGATTGTGATCGCACGTATGGTCGAATCATGTCTGACCCCACTTGCGACCCTACACCCTAGGGTCACAGAAACTGCTACCCTAGGTGCTACCCTACCCTGTGACCCTACCCCTGGGGTCGCAGAAATTGAGACCCCAGGTGCTACCCCACCTGCGACCCCTCAGCTTCTGTTATTCTAAACATATTGGAATTAATTTTAATTAAAATCTATCAACTTGTTAGGTCTATCCAGTGGTTTAAAAGTGAATTATAAAGCTTGAACGAGGATCTACTAGTATCAAAGGTGAAGGAACAAGTCCTAAACTAATTGGCTAATAATAAACTATTTTTGTTTATTGATTCTGATGCCATGAATGATTCTATGCTTGTATGTGTGCAATGTGCATTTTACATGTCATCCAATATTTCTGCTATTACTGCTCATGCATATTTAATTTTGATTATTTATAACATGATGATGATGATGATGCTAGGAATAGGCATGTGAATGTTTGTGTGTGGTTAGTCTACTTGATGCAAATGGGGCATCAGGGGGAGGACATGACACTGTGGTTTATCTTGGTCACCAGACTCTAGCTCTATCTCTACCCAAGTCTTGTCCACTGACATCGTTGTATCACCATTACTTTAGCAGATCTATTAAGTCGTTGGGCATCAGGGGAGGTGGTCTCGGACCGTGTAGTCTCGGACTCTGCCGGGGGACCTTAGCTCTATCTCTATGGACGTATTGAGGGATGCTGGGGTGAGGCCTTGGATACACTATTTGACATTCTGATTGATTAGTTGCAAGCCTAGTTTGCAAGCCCTCACCAATAGGGGCTTACGTGTTGGTATGGGTAGAGCATCAGGGGAAGTGTGATGCGGTGCGATCCTAAGTACTTTAGCTCTATCTCTATTCCATGGTGGGGAGGATGTGAACGACAATGGTGTTTGATCTGTTGGGTGGGCTTACACACCCTGTGTATAGAGGTGAGGCGGCTACGAAACCTTTCTAATGTACATTGCAAACTTATGAACCAGACCAACGATATGAATTCAATGCATGCATATGTTTGTTGTATTGTTTTTTTTTTTGCAAACTGAGCTGTGATGTGTGCTCACCCTTTTGACGTTGAATATTTTTAGTTGATGATGCAGGTACCACCGTAGAAGATTATATAAATGCTTCGATGTATTGACATGCGACAGCGATGGATGCAGAAGTTATGATAGAGTCGCATGATTCGTCATGCGAGTGCAAGTCATGCATTTTTTATTAGATTTTGTTTAAATTATACAGACGATATAATTGATTAAATTATTTTAATTTACGTCTTAGTTCTTTTGAAGATAATTGGATAATTTATTTATGTTATCATCTTTAGACTCTCAGTTCATTTAATATTAAATTTGTTGTGGATGTGTATGGTTTAAGCAAATGGATACAGCCTATTCGAGATCCTGGTTGAACCATTGGTTTATTGGCGGTTCATTACACCATTGTGAATAGTATGGAATTGGGGTTTGGCAGTGGGTCTCGTGGGGTCGAACATAATGCGACCACACGTGTTATGGTTGACCTTTCACTCTCAACTTCATTCCTTCATCTTTGGATCCTTTGGTTTATCATCATGGTCTTTCGTATGATCGTCCTATGGCTCAAAACTATAATTTTATACACTACCCATTATCCACAATGATTTCCTCAATGGATTCTCTTGTAATTTGTCCATGGATGGATGATTTGGGTTTCTCCTAATCCTATCTTCTTCATAAACTATTCTAGGCTCTCAATTCATGTAGGATTTAGGTTCATACCTTAGGTTTGCTGAGATTCAGAGTTTCCTCTGAACTTTCCTCTTCCTTGGTCTTCTCTTTCTCTTCCTTCTCTTCTCTTTCTCTCTCTTTCAATTAGAGTTATAAAGGAGTGAAAGAGGCTAAGGGATGTCCTATTTATAGAGGAAAATCCTCCATAATAAGCCCCAATGAGTTTAGGAAAGAACCACCTTTGGATTAGGAAGGTTTCCTAAATTTGGTTTTTAACTAATTTTGTAGGGTCGTAGGTAGGGTCATAGAATCTGTGACCCTACATTTTTAAAATGTGCAACCCTATGACCAAAAGTCATGGATTGGACTCTTTTGAGGTGGGGTCGGTTACACCTGTTTAGGCATGCGACCACACACTCATATTTGGCTATTTTTTAGTTAAATTTCATACCTGGTATTGTGGTTTCTTCATGCACTTGGTCCACTTGGCACGACCATGATAGTTAGACTGGTCATGACACAAGAATGTAAGGTTAGACCGGATTCATGGCGTGTGGGTCTTACAGAGCCTCTACCTTGAACCTCTTGTGTCATTAGAGTGGGCAGAAATGCACTAGGAGGAACCTCCGAACTAATCAAGGTGACTCCTATGAGCCCAAAATGTACGAACCTAAGCTGGCCAACCAAACAGAAGGTTTGACTTGCATGACCAAGAAGGTGTGGTCGAACACCAACCGCATGGTCCAACTGCAACCCCAGAGCGTGAACTGAATTGAGATCGATTGATTAAGGGACCCACAATTTGAATTCCTACCTACTCACTCCATGACCGACTGAGAGGGACTCCTTTCATGGTAGGTTGATCTCCTTTGAGTCAAGAATGGTAAGAGGAAGAGGGGAATCATCTCCTTTCTAATATGGTAGCCATTCTTACTAATTTGGTGAGAAGGAGATCTCTTTTTCTCTCCATTCTCCCATTCAATCCATCAAAATAGAAGAAAGGATTTGGGAGAGGGTTCTGACGTTCAAATTTGAGATGAAAGGAAGAGAGAAGAAGGGAGGAAGAATAAGAAGAGAAGTAAGCTTTTCTTTCATTACAGCCCAATAGAGAAGAGGAGAGAGAAAGGATAGAGGAAAAGAAGAACATACCTCTGGATCGTCAACATCATTGCTGGAGAGCTTGGAGATCATGGGAGACGAACCTTGTAAGTTTCCTTTCACTTTGAGAACATGAATCGTTGATAGGAAACAAGGGAATGATTTAAAATAAGGGCTGTAGAAGATAGCATGGATTACAGCCATGTTCTATAATGGATTAAATGGACAAAGAAAGGAGCTATAATTATTGTAAGAAACCATATGATTAGGAGCTATAATTTTTGTAAGAAACCATTATATGTTCTCTATGACTTAATCAAAGGAAAAGGAATACCACCATCCATGGCAGAGCCATGAACCTGAAGGCCACTGTTTACACAGATGAACTGTAGGCAGTAGCATGCATGGTATATCAAAATGGTGAGTTTGGATCATAAAAAAATGAATAAGTTATCTATGAATGGTCCAAGACTGTAAGGGGATCGTTGGAAACCTTAGATTAACTTCTAGAGACTCGAATCATGGACTAATGATAGGATCTAGAGGCCTGAAAATCAGATCTAGAAGAAATAAACCAGATTTGGTATCTCGGTTAATGGACAATCGAAATGGTATAAAAAACCTAGTGTAGGAATTGAGTTTCAAGCTCAAATTCCTTATTCAAACCATAAAAAAAAAATATGAGAAGCATGCTGGAAAAGTTTGGAAACCATCGGACTATGTTTCGACGTACGGTCAATGGGACGAGCTGCATGATCCAGTCGTCCTGACGTGAGGTCAATGGCATCAGTCACACGTCATTCCGATGTCAAAATCGTGCCAAACTAGGCCAATGACTCTATATAATTTATTTGAAATTTGTTAAGCCTTAGAAACCAGTTTTGACTATCTTATGATGCAAAACCTCGTGTGCATCGTGTATGCCAGAGGTATGTTTTGGTTTACATTGTGAAACGACCAACCGTGCCTTATCTATGTATTGCGAGACCATAAACCAAACCTACAACAGCTTGGAAACCTTTCTGGGGTGTCGGCACTATCAAACGACCTCCTTTTGATGTGCTCTCGATGACGCGTGCCACACGCCTGGTGGTCAGACTATGCGGTTGATGCCATGTGCCGTATGTGATTTCGACCCTTGTTGTTGACCATCATTGGTCAGTAGCTTTTTAGAATTTTTATAAGCCTGCTTATGGGTTTAGATCTTCAAAATCAAGTGTTTACAAACGTTCTTCACATTATTTTAACTAAATACCCTATAACATATTTAGGTGGCTTGTTATTCGTTATTTTAAATGACAAGAGACCCTTGGATAGCAAGTGTTGAACTTAGGGATTAGTAATTATAAGATATCCTTTTTAGTATTAAGTCATAGAGGCTGACTTTTGACTAATGATTGTGCTATCTCATGGTGTGTTAGCCATACTGTACCTACCTAGCCTGGACAACATCATTATTATATGTTAGAAGTTATCCTTAGTCTAAGATAGTAAAGAATGGAATTAATAATGAATGACCCCTTGATGCTATATCATGATAAACAAACAGTAAACAATAGGCATAAGTAATCAAACAAGTTTATAACGATGTGAACATCAGATAATAAGCTTAAAGAGAAATAAAAATAAACTATTGGATAATACGTTAATGAAATTATATTGGTTATGATTTTGATAGAGATACGAGGACTCTGGTAGAAGTCTACCTCATCGGCATACCAAAGATTTATCTTCTAATTGTCTGTAAGAAAACTAGACCCTTGGATGTGTGTGTTTTCCCTTACTTTATTATGCTATATGATGGATGTGATTGATAACATGCTCCTATGTGATAACATGCCATCCAGTAAATTACTTTGTATGATCATGCATATGCATCCTTGTATTTGGGATTAGTAGTGCCAGTAAAGATTGGAGGGTGAGTGGCATGGGACACTTGGTAACTTTTTACAAAAGAGAGTGATCCATGTTTGATTCATGATGTTTGGTTAAGTAGGTAAGGAGGAAGGTGGATGGTATGGGACACTTGCACCACTTCTTACTGATGTTGCTTTGCATTGACCATATGTAGCTTAGCTAAGTCACGACATCCTAAGTGGGAGGACTGACGGGGTCGGAAGCTTAGTGACTTTATGGTCTAGTAATATGATTAATTAGGTAGACATGGTCAATTGAACTTGATTATCCTTATAGTTGTACGCCTAGCCATTACGGTGTTATGTAATGGCATGGGTGCAATAGAAAGGTGATATGAACATAACTACGATGCTCGCCATACCTGATGTAGTATGGGCCTGACGGATTGACTAGTGGGATTACCATCTCTTCAAGTGGCTGACGTAATACAGGCCTGGGATGAGTTGTAGGCAAGTAGCCAGTGTAATACCGGCTTATTACATAATGACTACCCATACTCAGGGGTGATGTTGTATGCCAAGTGAGGCGGTATCATCTAATGGGAGGAGACCCATGCAGTTTTGAGATTCCATGCATGGGTTGTCTTGAGTTGGCACTTACAGTTATTTACCTGACCGTAGTTAATATTTGCATGCATTTTGTTTGTTGCACGTTTAGGTTTCTTGCTATGCTCGGTGGTTGAGCTTACCTTGTGTGCACAAACTTTTTTAGATGTTACAGGATCTTCGATTGACACTTTGGGTGGTAGTCCATCTGGTGTGGAGGATGAGGACTATGAACCTAAAGAGGATATCTTTGATTCTTGATGTGATTCATAGTGCTATGCATGGGTTTAGGCTATGCCCTTGTTTGTTCTCTTTAGTTGGGATTATCTTTTTTTTTTTTGGGTTTACGCTGGAGATAAACTTTGAACAATATTTTACTATACTTTGGATTTTTATATTTTGAAATAACTGGATAATGGATTCATTTATGGTTTGAAAATTAAATATAAGTTTGAATAGTAATATGTCAGCTCTTGAATAAGTAAATTTAAGTTTTAAGTCTTCTATTAATTTACCTTCTTTCGTCTAAATGATTGTTTAAAAATATGATTGTAAATTTTACTCTGATAATTCTTTATCTGGATTAATTGGTGAAGTACCGTGATGTACGATCCTGGAAGGAGATTTCTTATGCCCTGATTGGATGGAGAGATCTCGTTGCATTCCATAGTACCGATACGATGGTAAAAGGGTTTGACAATGTTTGGTATCAGAATACATCACACTAAACCACTATCAAACCATACATACTCTGATATTAGCGTTTGGTATCAGAGCATATCACGTTATGCCATGATCACTCCACATACTCTGATGCAGGAATCTGTATTGGAGCATGTCATAATACACCATTATCAATGCTACTCACAAACAAAAATAAGAATTCTGACATTAGGTGAACAAATGATATACAAATGAGAATAAGCCATCGAAAGAGACCAAAGAACCACCACAAAACTAAAAGGCATAATGTACAAACCAAGTGAGATAAGCTACAACAAGTGAAACAATATTTAAGCGGGAAGGGTAAATAGTCTTAAGTTGAAACCTCTACTCATAGACAATATGACGCAAGTGAATAGAGGCTTAGTTATGAGTTTGATAACCATCTTATCAGATCAAGCTCACTCTATTGAACTAGCCAAATGGACCAAGCTGATAAACAAATGAAGGATACTACTATTGATTCCTTCCACCTACTTAATTCCATCTATGGGCTGAATCTAATGCTTACGAACTCTCTTACATTTCGTAATAGTCTTCGCCTATACCTCAACAAGAGATGGTGAGACAAGACCTGCTGAAATTAATGCATTCTATAAAGAGGACACTTCCTTTCTTGTAATTTTCCTGAGTGTCATGCAACTTTAATGCTGCATTCTTAGTTGCTATCACACGTTGCTCCACACTTGAGTTGCCTTACAGCATGCGCTACTCATATGATGATAATCTTGTCTGTGTCTTATGATAGTACTCTTGTAACTTAGATACTAGAGTGTGAGCATCAACCAACACAACTTGTTGCTCCGCAACACCAAGAGTCGTAGTCTAAGGAACCATCACATGTAACCCAACACCATAAACCTCTCACTGTTGTGGCGTATTTCCTTGTTCAATTGCTAGCAATACCATTGTAAGCACTCCATTTTTGCTTTTCCTAATGAAGCCAAATCTTCTTGGTCTGTAGACAACAAAGGAAGGAAGGTGAGTGAACGTTTAGATTTTTTGTCACACCCCAATTTTGGTCTAACCAGAATGGTGTGATGAACCGCAAATAAACCAACATTTTACCCAGGATCTCATATAGGTCGTTCCCACCATATCAAACCACACTTACATTCCATATTAATAATCAGAGGTAATAAACAAATAAGCAGAAGTCTTATAGATAATGAACCAAGAGTCTAATAGTGATAAATAAGTATTTAATCTAATTATCTCCAAACCACAAGACATAAAAATAAGTAATCAATTACATATATGATGTTCAAATTATAACAAAACTTAAGCAAAAACACATTGATTGCACTTGCATGATGAATCATGCGCATCTTCTTCAGCTTCTACGTCCATCGTAGCTACGTGTCCATACGTCGGGGCATTCATTTATTATTCAATAGTAGGACCTGCATCATCAACTAATAATATTCAACGTCGAAAGGGTGAGCACACAACATGGCTTAGTAAGCAAACAAAACAATACAACAAATATATGCATGCATTCAATTCATATCCTTGGTCTGGTTTTTATGTTTCCTATATGCTATAGAAAGGTTTGGTGGTTGCTGCACCTCTATACATGAGTGTGTGAACCCGCCCAATGGATCCAACACCATTGTCGTCCCACATGCACCCACCATGGAATAGAGATAGAGCTAAAGTGTCCGAATCAAATACGGCCAACACTTCCCTTGATGCCCTACCCATACCAACACGTAAGCCCCTATTGGCGAGGGCTTACAAACTGGGCTGACAATTAACCAATCCTAATGCCAAATAGTGTATCCAAGACCTCACCCTAGCATCCCTCAATACATCCATATAGATAGAGCTATGGCCCCCCAGCAGAGTCAGAGACCACACGGTCTGAGACTACCTCCCCTGATGCCCTACGACGCAATAGTTCTGCTAAGATAATGGTGATACGATGATGTTAGTGGGCAAGACTTGAGTAGAGATAGAGCTAGAGTCTGGTGATGAGGTCGAAGACCACCATGCCACGTCCTCCCCCTAATGCTCCACTCGCATCCAATACATCGACCACACACATACATTCACATGCCTATTTCTAGCATCATCATCATCATCATGTTATAAATAAACATAATTAAATATGTATGAACAGTAATAGCAGAAATATTGGATGACATATGAGATGCACATTACAAGCATACACGCATAGAATCAATCATGGCATTGGACTCAATAAAAATAAATACTTTATTATTAACCAATTAGTTTAAGTCTTGTTCCCTCACCTGTTAGCAATACTCAATGTCCTTCCAAGCCTTCAAATTCTCTTTGAATTGATTTAACAACCTAGAAGTTATATGAATTTAAGTTAGGGTTCATATGTGATGTAAGACCCGTATCGTACTAACTGGTCTTACCACCTTGTATTAGGTCTCCCTATAATGGTTGAGCCAAGAGGTCCAAGTGCATGAAGAAACCAGAAGGCTAGGTATGAAATTAAATCCAAAATCACCTATTAAGGAGTGTGTGTTCGCATAAGTAAACAGGTGTGGTCGACCACACCTCAGAATAAAGCAACCACAGAAGTCTGGGATGTATGGTTGTAGTTTTTGGCTGTGTGGTTGACAGGTTCTGCGACCACACCTGCGACCACACAAAGTTAGACAGACTTCATGATTAGGAAACCTTTCTAATATGAAGGGGGTTCTTTCCTAATATAAGTAGGACTCTATATGGAGGGGTTTTTTCATCCTTTTAGAACTCAAATTGAAAGAGAGAGAAAGAGAAGAGGAGGAAGAAAAGGAGAATTGAAGAGGAAGACTAAGAGAAGGAAATTCAGAGAGAACTCTGAATCTTCAACAAGTATAAGGTATGAAACCATCCCCAACATCGGTTGAATACCTAGAATAGATCATGAAGGAGATAGTGATTCAAAGTGAGACCCCAATCATCAAACCATGGACAAATTCTATGAGATCCATGGAGGGAATCTCTTAGGATGATGGATTGTGTAAAATATGAATTTTAAGCCATAGAACAATCGTAAGAAGGATCATGATGATGAGCCAAGGAATCAAAACATGAAGGAATTGAGTTGGAAGTGAAAAAGTCGATCATCACATGCGTGGTCGTGTGTGGTCATAGGATATACGACCACACAAGACCCACATAACCGACCACACCCCCACGGAAAAGTTCCAGGGTGGGTGTGATCACATGTATGGTCGCATGGTATGCGACCACACATAGTGACCACACACCCTCGGGAAAGTTTCAGGGAGGGTGTGGTCACATGTATGGTCCCATGATATGCAACTACATATAGCAACCACACACCCTCAAAGAAAATTCAGGGAGGGTGTGGTCGCATGTATGGTCGCATGATATGCGACCACACCTTGCGACCACACACCCTGTGGTCACAGAAACTGAGACCATAGGTGCAGCCACACCGGTGATCACTCAGTTTTTGGAAGTCTAAATTATTGGAAATAAACTCTAATTTAAAATCTATAAATTTGTCAGGTTTCCAACTGATCTAAAAGTGATTTACAAAGATTTAAGAGGAATAAGCATCGACCAAAGGTGAGGGAACAAGGCCTAAATTAATTGGCAAATAATAAACTGTTTTACTTATTGAGTCCAATGCCATGAATGATTCTATGTTTGTATGCTTGTAATGTGCATTTCACATGTCATCTAATATTCCTGCTATTATTGCTCATGCATATTTAATTATGTTTATTTATAACATGATGATGATAATTGTAAGTCCCGTGTCAATCTAACCCGGTCTTACCACCTTGAACCAGGTTCACCTATCATGGTCGAGTCAAATGGACCAAGGGCGTGAAGGAGATCGAGATCCCAGGTATCAAATCGACCCAAAAACACTTAAAATAGGGGAAGGGTCGCACACCCAGCTAAGCAGGGTCGGACCTCCCAAAACAGAAAGTCAGACCCTCAGTTTTGGAGGGAGGGTCGGACAGCTTAAGACCCTAGGGTCGACGGGATCATCGACCCTCCCATCGACCCTCGGTTCCTGCCGAATATAGAATTTAGGAAATTTCTATATTTTTCGTTTGGGATTCTATCCAAATCTTAATGGGACTTATTTAGGATGTTCCTAGTCTATTTAAAGGACGTCCCTAAGCCACTTTCACTCCTTTCACAACCTTAATTGAATTGAAAGAAAGAGAGGAGAAGGAAAAGAGGAAGAAGAGAGGCAAGGAAGAGAACCTAGCAAAAAGGAGAAGAGTTGCAGAGAAAGATTAATCTTCTTAGGTATGGATACTAATTCCATGAGTTTCTACAGACCTTAGGATAGTTATTGGAGAGAGAGTGATCTCGGAGAAACCCAAACCATCCATCCATGGTTAGGTTTTCATGGAAAACCATAGGTGGATGCATGAAAACTATTTAGATGGATTATACATGGTTTCAGACCATGGAATGGATGTAGAATGGAATGTAGGAGCAAGCCATAGGACCCCAAACACGAAGAATGGATTAAAAAGTGGAAATTGGACCAAAGTGCACCAATGGTCGCACCGAGGGTCGATGACCATCCGACCCTAGGTGTTTCTGACCATCGACCCTCAGCATTCGGGAAGTCTAGAAAGAGGGGAGGGTCGATAGACCCATCGACCCTAGCATCGACCCTCAGTTAACATAATGGTTTTTAAATTCAGAATTAATTCTAATTAATTCAATCGACTTTGTTAGGTTTGCTAGCAATATAATAACATTATAACGGTGATTCTAAAGCTTGGAAAAGTATCTATTAGCAAGCTAAGGTGAGGAACCTTAACCCCAAACTAAATTGGTTAATAATAAACTATTTTCTATTTCTTGAGTCCTATGCCATGCTTGATTCTATGCGAATATGTTTGTAATGTGCATACAGCATGCCATCCAATATTTCTATTACTTGTTCATGCATATTTATTTTATTATTTATAACATGATGATGATGATGACGATAGGAATAGGCATGTGCTTGTATGTGTGTGGTTGATGTGCTTGATGCGAGCGAGTATCAGGGGAGGTGTGATGAGGACGTCAATAAACGTAACCTTTGGCGGATCTCAGCACTTTAGCTCTATCTCTAACTCAAGTCTTGTGCATTGGCATCGTCGTATCGCCATTACTTTAGCAGAACTATTATGTCGTAGAGTATCAGGGGAGGTGGTCTCGGTCCTTGTAGTCTCTGACTCTACCGGGGGGGCCTTAGCTCTATCTCTATGGACATTCTGAGGGATGCTGGGGTGAGGCCTTGGATACACTGTTTGGAATTAGGATTGGTTAGTTGCGAGCCCAGTTTGCAGCCCTCACCAACAGGGGCTTACGTATTGGTATGGCACTATATAGCAATAAACGTAACCTTTGTTATATAATGTTCATGGTTGGGTGCATGTGAGTTGACGATAAACGTGATCTTCGGGTACCGTCACACACTCGTGTATAGAGGCGGAGTCAATAAACGCAACCTTTGGCTACCTAAACCTTTCTATTGCATACTGCAAACTTTAAACTGGACCAAAGATATAAATTGGTTTTTGCATGCATATGTATTGTTGCATTGCTTTGGCTACTCATTGAGTCGTGATGTGTGCTCACCCCTCGACGTCGAATATTTTTAGTTGATGATGCAGGTTATACCGTTGAAGACTATATGAACGCATCTGCGTACGGGAACGTGGCAGTTATGGAAGTTGGAGCTGAAGATGATACGCACGACTCGTCTTGCGAGTGCAATTCGTGTGTATTTGATTAGATATTTTATAGGTTTCTTTATTTGGATTTATTAAAGACTTGTATTGATATTTACTTATGTCTCGGTTGATACAGAATAATTTGCTATTAAATTATTAATATCATCTTAATTTCTCAGTTCATTTTATTATAAGACTTCCGCTATTGTGTATTTACTCTGATTATGATTATGGATGTGTGTAAGTTTAGATAACGTGGGGATAGCCTATTAGAGATCCTAGTTGAACCGTTGGTTATTTAGTGGTTCATCACATCATTCTGAATAGACCAGAATTGGGGTGTGACAACTTGGTATCAGAGCATCTCAGGCCTTGTCCGCTGAACTAGCATACATTCAACACAATTGTGAACTGAGATAGGATAAATTAAAAGTTTTAATATAAACATACTGTAAGCACTAGTAATGATTGAGACCAAATTTAAAAAGAGAATAATATATCTATTAAAGGGGAAACAAGTTGCATACAATGAGAGAGAGAAACAAAATGTATACACATAATGAAAGCAGAGTACAGTCCACAACCCGGACAGTTACTCTGTAGTACAAAGAAAAATAAAAGTACACTCAGGAAGCTGGAGGCGAAGGAGGAGGCGGTGCCTCACAGTCTCTGTCGTAGTCCTCGGCATAGACTCTAGTCAACCATGCCACCTCAGTCTGAGTCGCCTGCAGACTAGCTATGACATCAGCCACCCGTTGATCAGTCCGGCGCTGGGCGTCTAGGAGCTCCCCTATCCTCAGATCCGATGCGCGCTGAGCCTCTCTAATCTCGTGAAACATACTCAGCAGGTCATCAGCTGGTAGGCATGAAGGACCAGCCTCATGAGAAGGACCGGTCTCTGGTGCAGGAGCCGCCGCAGAAGAAGTACCAACTCCAGCCGCATGTGTAGGTGAAGGCGGTGGTATCGAGTCGACGTCCATATACATACGATCGTCATCGTCGATCGGATCCACACGAGCTCTAGCAGCAGCAGCAGCAGCCTCAGCATCAGCCATCTCGACCCGAGTGTGAGGGCACACCATCGCGTTCCTCTCCTCATCGCTAACCTCAGCATCTCGCAGCCCCATCTTGCAGATAGCCTCCCAATCTAGAGGCGACGAGAAGGTCTTCTCCTGGATCTTCTCATCTACCAGATTGACCCCCAGACGGGTCAGTAGCACAGTAATCATGCATCCATAGGGTAGATTCCCCCTATGACCGGACAATGTAGCACTAATCATCGTCCGCATGATGATGTATGGAAGGCAGACGGGCTGTCGAGTGCATATATTGTATATCAGGAACAGGGTCAGCTGAGACACCCTCTCATAGTGCCCACTCTGCGGGATCAGATTATGCTGGATAATCTTGCAGAAGACTCGTGGACCTGGACGCAAGTAGCAAGCTCTCATCTGCCATCTATCGGGACGGAGCAACTGGTTGTCGATCTCTGCTCTCATCTCCATCTCAATAAACTCTGGCTCTCCCGGCGCACAGTACACCATGGGGCCATCATAGGGGATGCCCAACAGATCGGCCAGCTACCGATAATCAAAGGAGATGTGCACCCCCTTGACGTAACTGGTGAAGCGCAACTCCTGACCATGCTCAACATCATTGTAATTCCCCACCACCTGGAGATTACAATAGAACTGGCGTACCAAGTCTGGACAGGTGCACGCGTCGTATGTGATGACAGGGAGCCAACCCATATCACCAAATGCTCCCTCTACATTGAACAAGGCTAGCTCAGCCAAGTTCACCATGCGACCCCCTTCAACCTTCTTACGGGCATAGTCAGCATACTGTGCCTCGGCTTCATTCGAATGGAAGGGAAGCAGATAACGCACTCTGGGTATTTTGGTATGAGCCATGATATCTGCAGAATAAGAAAGAAAAAGGAAACAAAGAGTTAGCAGGGTAAAAATCCAGAATTTGAGGTAATAACGATGTAAGTTGACCATAAAGCCCATTCCTCACCATACAAGTGGGCATAAGGACTTACGTAGGTTAAAACATATCCTACAATCCACATACAGTAGAAAATTTTAACTAACGATGTCCAATTTGAAGAAATTCAAGAAAAATCAAAATTTCGACAAATTAGGGCAAAAAGAGAAAATTTTAAGTTTCTCGATAACCAACCGATGAAACTCAAAAATTTTTGAGGGCTTTCATTCCTCGAGACACCAATAAAAAAAGCCCCCAATAAAAATCGAATTTTTACGGTTCGAAAAAGTTTAATTTGGAAAATACAAGTTAAATGTGCAAAAACCTAGAAAGGAAAACCTAAAAACAGGTGAAAATGAGTGGACATACCTGTAGTGATGACGTGGACGTCAAAACCCGGAGTTAAACCGACCAAAAATAGTGGAGGAGAACTGTAGCAACTCAGAGAGTAGAGACGAGTTGAAATCGGAGGAGGAATAGTGTGAAATGACCCAGAATCGGATCTTAAAAATCTGATTTTTGGTTCGAGGGTCGGACAATTCGACTGACACCATCGACCCTCGGATCGACCCTCCCATCGACCCTCAGCTCTCGGGAATCTGACAGAAAATCGAGGGTCGTACTGAGGGTCAGATACCCATCGACCCTCAGCTCTCGGGAAGAACAGGTCATTCCCAGGGTCGGATACCAAGGGTCGGACATACCATCGACCCTGCATAGAAAAGACAGTATTTTTCACAGATTGAATTGAGGATTTTAAATTTTAGATCGGTTAGCGTGCCTACATGAATTATAAATGACTTCTCACCTATTTTGTTTATTTTCAGGCACCACCAACCACATAAAAGAATTATGTCTGGACATAGAGTGACCCGACAGACCCGAAACACAGTCCCACCACCACCACCCGTAGAGCAGACTAGTCAAGAGAATAACCATGCACCGGGAAATCCAGAACCGGCAAACCCTACAAATTTGCCACCTCCACCACCCGAGCTAGCAACAGTGGTGATGAATCTGGCACAGCAGCTGCAGTAGATGCAACACACGCAGGCTCAGATGCAGGTTGCCATGGGAATAATGTTTCAAGCCACTCAGGCTGCACCCCTGCACACAGGACAAGCCAGTGCAGCACTGGTGGGTAACCACCCAGTTCCTCAGACACCTCAACAACTGGCTGCACCGATTTCAGGGCAGGTACTGGAAGCAGCTCAAGTAAATTATCAGTATCCACCCTATATGTTTGGGGCAAATCCCCAAAATCAGCTAGATCATTCCCGGCTAGTGGAGAGATTTTTGAAGATGAAACCCCGAGAATTCAACGGCAAGCCGTCTGATCCATTGTGGCCAGCACACTGGATAGACGAGATGGAGAGAAACTTCCTCATGATGACCGTTATAGAGGAAGAGAAAGTACTATGCACCACCTTCATGCTCAAGGGCGACGCACACCATTGGTGGAAATCCACGAAGACATATTTACTGACCAAGCACGCCCTACTGACATGGGCTATATATAAAGAAGCATTCTTTGAGAAATATTTTCCACGGAACTTCAGAGATTTGATGGAGAAGGAGTTTCTGAGTCTTTATCAGGGACAGATGTTAGTGGATGCGTACCAACAGCGTTATGAAGAGCTGTTTTTCTTCGCACCACTGAGTATGCAAGAAGAAGGAACCAAAACCCGTAGGTTCGTCACGGGACTGAGAGGAAGCATCATAGAACATGTTCTGGGCTTAGAGAAGACAATATATAATGAAGCAGTCCAGATTGCTCGAGTGATTGAATCGAGCCAGAAGGAGAGTTATCTGAACCAGAACAGGGCATCAAGAGGTCAGCCGGAAACTCCTACAACGGAGGAAATGCCAGGATGTATAAGCCTTTCCATCCTCAAAACTTTACTACTGCACCCAAGACCACTTCAGCAGTGCAACCTCAGTCAAAGTCAAATTCTGAAGTTCTGAAGTGTTTTAACTGCAACCAACCCAAACATATGGCAAGGGAGTGCCCAAAGCCCAAGAAGCAGTTACATCAGGGACGGGTATATGCTGTTACATCCGAGGATGCGACCGCATCACCCGATGTGGTCACAGGTATTGTACCTATAAATGGCGTACCCGCCAGAGTACTCTTCGATTCCGGAGCTACTCATTCATTTATATCTGTGTCATTTGGAAAGAAGACAAAATTACCCATCAAAACATTGGACTACAAATTACTTGTAAGGTCACCGATGGGGTTAGAAGTGGAACTAGAAAAGGGTTATGGACCATGTCCAGTTCTCATTGGAGAGCAGACCTTAGATGCAACCTTGATACAACTTGAGATGGCAGACTTTGATGTCATCCTGGGAATGGACTGGTTAGCTAGGCATTCTGCAAATTTGTTATGCGCCGAAAAGAAGCTAACATTCAAAGATAAAGAAGGGACAGAATTCAGTTTCTCGGGAACCAAACTTCCCCGGAGACGCAAGCTCATACTTTCAGCGTTAAAGGCTAAGAAGTGTCGTGAGAAAGGAGCAGTCGGGTATCTAGTATCAGTGGTCGACCTAGCCAAGGAAGTACCACGAATGGAAGACATTGACGTCGTTCGGGATTACCCTGACGTATTTTCGGAGGAACTACCCGGATTACCACCCAACCGTGCCACAGAGTTTGTAATAGACCTGATACCTGGAGCCGCACCCGTATCAAAAGCACCTTATAAAATGGCTCCTACTAAACTGAAGGAATTAAAAGTACAACTACAAGAACTGCTAGACAAGGGTTATATTCGACCCAGTATATCTCCATGGGGGGCACCGGTACTGTTCATGAAAAATAAGGATGGTAGCGTTCGATTATGTATTCACTATCGGGAGTTGAACAAGCTGACAATCAAGAATCGATATCCACTACCCAGGATCGATGACTTGTTCGATCAGTTACAAGGAGCAAAAGTATTTTCTAAGATCGATCTTCGATCGGGCTATCATCAGTTGAAGATTAAACAAGGTGATATTCCGAAGACAGCATTCAGGACCAGATATGGACATTACGAATTTTTGGTTATGTCTTTCGGATTTACTAATGCACCGGCAACGTTCATGGAACTTATGAACCGAGTTTTCCACGATATGTTGGATAAGTCGGTGATAATATTTATTGATGATATATTGGTATACTCCAAGGACAAGGAAACTCATATCAAGAACCTAAACGCAGCCCTACAGCGGTTAAGGAAAGAGAAGCTATATGCCAAATTTTCAAAGTGCGAGTTTTGGCTAAGTGAAGTCGCATTCCTAGGCCATGTAGTATCCGCTGAAGGAATCAAAGTGGATCTCAGCAAGATCGAGGCTATTGTAAAGTGGGAAGCACCAAAGAGCGTCTCAGAAATTAGAAGTTTTTTGGGTCTAGCTGGTTATTACCGGAGATTCGTAGAAGACTATTCTCGGATTGCCGTACCTCTCACCAGTTTGACCAAGAAAGGTGAAAAGTTTGTGTGGACTGACAAATGTGAGAAGAGCTTCCAGACATTAAAGGCCAGATTGATATCCGCTTTAATTTTGACCATTCCCGTTCCAGGATAAACATTTACTTTATACACCGATGCATCGGGACTGGGACTAGGATGTGTGCTTATGCAAGGAGAGCAAGTAATTGCTTATGCGTCAAGACAGTTAAAGGTACATGAGAAAAATTATCCCACTCATGATTTGGAGGTAGCGGCAGTGGTAGATGCTGTCAAGTTATGGAGACATTACTTATACGGGGAGAAATTCCAGATTAAGTCGGACCATAAAAGTCTTACTTATTTATTTAATCAGAAGGAGTTGAATATGTGACAAAGAAGATGGCTGGAACTATTGAAAGACTATGATTGTGATACCCAGTATCATCTGGGAAAAGCGAACATAGTAGCGGATGCATTAAGCAGAAAAGCAATGATTAAATCTCAAGGAGAAGTTAGCACGACTGCAGCAATGTGTACCAACGGAATAGTATTCAATCACGGCAACGAGCAGTATGTGATAGATACAATGGATGAATCAGTCAACCAAGGGTTTATTCATCGGTTTTCAAATATGTTCGCGGCGTTGAAAATTATATCGGATATAGTGGACGAAGTAAAGACGGCTATCAAAGCAGATCCTTATCTGAGAACAGTACAAGAAGACATTGAGAAAGGTAGGACCAACCCTGAGTTCACCTTGGATGACGAGAAAGTACTAAAATACAAAGGAAGGATATGTGTACCTGAAACAGAAAGTATGGACATTAGACACCGACTGATGAAAGAAGCCCATACCACCATTTATTCGATACATCCTGGAAGTACAAAAATGTATCATGATCTGAAGAAATTATATTGGTGGAGGGGAATGAAAGCAGATGTGGATAAGTTCGTGTCTCAATGTCTAAATTGTCAGAAAGTCAAGGCTGAACGACAACGACCCGCAGGACTGTTACAGCCATTACCGGAACCAGCATGGAAATGGGACTGCATCACTATGGACTTCGTCACGGGACTACCATTGACTCCTCGAGTAGTTGACGCAGTTTGGGTGATTGTGGACCGTCTGAGTAAGACAGCTCGCTTCATACCTATACGACCCCAATATACACTCGAAAGGTTAGCAAAGCTGTATGTGGATAATATTGTTCGGTTACATGGTGTTCCAGAAAGCATTGTGTCCGATAGAGATCCACGATTTACTTCCAAATTTTGGGATGGATTGCAAAAGGCGATGGGTACAACATTGAAGTTCAGTACTGCATTCCACCCACAGACAGATGGACAGTCAGAGCGTACAATTCAGATTCTAGAGGATATGCTACGAGCATGTGTAATTGATTTCAAAGGATCATGGGACGAAAAGTTACCATTGATCGAGTTCGCCTACAACAACAGCTATCAGGCTACCATACAGATGTCACCTTATGAAGCACTGTATGGCAGGAAGTGTCGAACTCCCTTGTTTTGGAATGAAGTGGGAGAACGTAGCATTGTTGGACCAGAATTTGTTGAAGAGACTTGTCGAGTGGTCGACATTATCAAGGAAAGGGTGAGAACAGCTCAGAACCGTCAGAAGCAATATGCAGACACTTGACAAAGAGATCTAGAGTTCACGGTAGGTGATAAAGTATTTTTGAAAGTATCGCCTATGCGAGGATTGAAGAGGTTCGGACAGAAAGGGAAGCTAAGTCCGACCATATGAAATTCTAGCTAAACGTGGAAAAGTAGCTTATCAGTTAGCACTACCACCATCTATGTCAAGTGTACATGACGTATTTTACATTTCCCTATTGAAGAAGTATGTCAAAGACCCAATGCATGTCTTGACAGTGGATTTTCCAGAATTGACTGATGATTTGACGTTTGAAGTAACACTAATAGAAATCACCAGCCGAAAGGTTCAACGTCTACGCAACCGAGATATCTATTATGTTAAGGTCACCTGGAAAAGTAGAGACAGGGAAGAAATTACATGGGAAGAAGAAAATGTTATGAGAAAGAAATACCCTTACTTATTTGATTTAGAAGGTATGTACAATTTCGAGGATGAAATTTTTATAAGTTGGGGGGAGTTGTAAGACCCGTGTCAATCTAACCCGGTCTTACCAACTTGAACCAGGTTCACCTATCATGGTTGAGTCATCTGGACCAAGGGCGTGAAGGAGATCGAGATCCCACGTATCAAATCGACCCAAAAACACTTAAAATAGGGGAAGGGTCGCACACCCAGCTAAGCAGGGTCAGACCTCCCAAAACAGAAAGTCAGACCCTCAGTTTTGGAGGGAGGGTCGGACAGCTTAAGACCCTAGGGTCGACGGGATCATCGACCCTCGGTTCCTGCCGAATATAGAAATTAGGAAATTTCTATATTTTTCGATTGTGATTCTTTCCAAATCTTAATGGGACTTATTTAGGATGTTCCTAGTCTATTTAAAGGACGTCCCTAAGCCACTTTCACTCCTTTCACAACCCTAATTGAATTGAGAGAAAGAGAGGAGAAGGAAAAGAGGAAGAAGAGAGGCAAGGAAGAGAACCTAGCAAAAAGGAGAAGAGTTGCAGAGAAAGATTAATCTTCTCAGGTATGGATACTAATTCCATGAGTTTCTACAGACCTTAGGATAGTTATTGGAGAGAGAGTGATCTCGGAGAAACCCAAACCATCCATCCATGGTTAGGTTTTCATGTAAAACCATAGGTGGATGCATGAAAACTATTTAGATGGATTATACATGATTTCAGACCATGGAATGGATGTACAATGGAATGTAGGAGCAAGCCATAGGATCCCAAACACGAAGAATGGATTAAAAAGTGGAAATCGGACCAAAGTGCACCAAGGGTCGCACCGAGGGTCGATGACCATCCAACCCTAGGTGTTTCTGACCATCGACCCTCAGCATTCGGGAAGTCCAGAAAGAGGGGAGGGTCGATAGACCCATCGACCCTAGCATCGACCCTCAGTTAATAGAATGGTTTTTAAATTCAGAATTAATTCTAATTAATTCTATGGACTTTGTTAGGTTTGCTAGCAATATAATAACATTATAACGGTGATTCTAAAGCTTGGAAAAGTATCTATTAGCAAGCTAAGGAGAGGAACCTTAACCCCAAACTAAATTGGTTAATAATAAACTGTTATCTATTTCTTGAGTCCTATGCCATGCTTGATTCTATGCGAATATGTTTGTAATGTGCATACGGCATGCCATCCAATATTTCTATTACTTGTTCATGCATATTTATTTTATTATTTATAACATGATGATGATGATGATGATAGGAATAGGCATGTGCTTGTATGTGTGTGGTTGATGTGCTTGATGCGAGCGAGTATCACGGGAGGTGTGATGAGGACGTCAATAAACGTAACCTTTGGCGGATCTCAACACTTTAGGTCTATCTCTAACTCAAGTCTTGTGCATTGGCATCGTCGTATCGCCATTACTTTAGCAGAACTATTATGTCGTAGAGTATCAGGGGAGGTGGTCTCGGTCCTTGTTATCTCTGACTCTACCGGGGGGCCTTAGCTCTATCTCTATGGACATTCTGAGGGATGCAGGGGTGAGGCCTTGGATACACTGTTTGGCATTAGGATTGGTTAGTTGCGAGCCCAGTTTGCAGCCCTCGCCAACAGGGGCTTCGTGTTGGTATGGCACTATATAGCAATAAACGTAACCTTTGTTATATAATGTTCATGGTTGGGTGCATGTGAGTTGACGATAAACGTGATCTTCGGGTAACGTCACACACTCATGTATAGAGGCGGAGTCAATAAACGCGACCTTTGGCTACCTAAACCTTTCTATTGCATACTGCAAACTTTAAATCGGACCAAAGATATAAATTGATTTTTGCATGCATATGTATTGTTGCATTGTTTTGGCTACTCACCGAGCCGTGATGTGTGCTCACCCCTCGACGTCGAATATTTTTAGTTGATGATGCAGGTTATACCGTTGAAGACTATATGAACGCGTCTATGTACGGGAACATGGCAGCTATGGAAGTTGGAGCTGTAGATGATACGCACGACTCCTCTTGCGAGTGCAACTCGTGTTTATTTGATTAGATATTTTGTAGGTTTCTTTATTTGGATTTATTAAAGACTTGTATTGATATTTACTTATGTCTCGGTTGATACAGAATAATTTGCTATTAAATTATTAATATCATCTTAGTTTCTCAGTTCATTTTATTATAAGACTTCCGCTATTGTGTATTTACTCTGATTATGATTATGGATGTGTATAAGTTTAGATAACACGGGGATAGTCTATTAGAGATCCTAGTTGAACCGTTGGTTATTTAGCGGTTCATCACATCATTCTGAATAGACCAGAATTGGGGTGTGACAATAATGATGCTAGCAATAGGCATGTGAATGTATGTGTGTGGTTAGTGTGCTTGATGAGAGTGGAGCATCAGGGGGAGGACATGACATTGTGGTCCATCCTGGTCCCCAGGCTCAAGCTCTATCTCTACTCAAGTCTTGCCCACTAACATCATCGTATTGCCATTACCTTAGTAGAACTATTACCTCATAGGGCACCAAGGGAGGTGGTCTCGGACCGGGCAGTCTCTGACTCTGCCGGGGGGTCTTAACTCTATCTCTATGGACACATTGAGGGATGTTGGGGTGAGGCCTTGGATACACTGTATGACATTAGGATTGGTTAGTTGCGAGCCCAGTTTGCATGCCTTGCCAATAGGGGCTTACGTGTTGGTATGGGTGAGGCATCAGGGGAAGTTTTATGCGGTGTTTGATCTGGGCACTTTAGCTTTATCTATATTCCATGATGGGTGCATGTGGGACGGCAATGGTGTTTGATCCATTGGGTAGATTCACACACTTGTGTATAGAGGTGCGACGACCACCAATCCTTTCTATAGCACATTGCAAACATATAAACTAGACCAACGATATGAATTGAATGCATGCATATGTTTGTTGCATTGTTTTGTTTGCTCATTGAGCCATGATGTGTGCTCACTCTATCAACATCGAATATTTTTAGTTGATGATGCAGATCCTACCGTGGAAGATTATATGAATGCACCAATGTTCGGACATGTTACTGCGATTGATGTGGAAGCTATGGTGGAGTCGCATGATTCATCGTGCGAGTACAACTCATGTGTTTTCGATTAGATTTAGTTGTTGGATGATCAGAATATGTAATTGATTACTTTATTTTATTTTATATCTTTAGTCATTTGGAGATAATTGGACAATTAATTACGTTATCACTGTTAGATACTCAGTTCATAAATATTAAAGACTTCCGCTATTGTATATTTACTCTGATTATGGTTGTGGTTGTATTTGGTTTAATCAAATGGGTACGGCCTATAGGAGATCCTGGTTGAACGGTTGGTTCATAGACGGTTCATCACACTATTCTGGTTGGTTCAGGATTGGGGTGTGATAACTTGGTATCAGAGCTCTTGGGCTGTGTCTATTAAACTTGTATACATCCACAAGAGTTCATGAATTGAGTCAAGATAAAAATTAAAAGCTTTAATAAGAACACACCATAAGCACCTGTGTTGTATGAGATAATAACTAGGACAGAGAATAATGCACATATGAAAAGGAGAAACAAGTTCTATGTATATATCATTTAAGAATAAAATTAACATATATCCGAATCAGAGTATAGTCCACAATCCGGACAGTTACTCTGTAGTATATAGTAAAAAGAATTAAAGGCATCACAGAGCTGGGGGTGCTGGAGGAGGAGGTTTCTCATGGTCTTGATCTTAATCCTCAGCATATACCCTCGTAAGCCAGGCTACCTGAGTCTGGGTCACCTGGAGACTAGCTATCAGATATGCCACCCGTTGATCAGTAGCATGCTGGGCCTCTCGAATCTCACACAGCAACCCCATCACGTCATCTGGGGGTGGGTGTAAAGGACCAACTGAGTGGGAAGGAACTCGAGAAGGGCCAGCTGCAGTAGAATGTTGTAGTGATGGAGGAGGTATGGCGTCCATGTCCATGAACATCCTATCATCATCCTCCTCATCATCGCCCTCGTGGACCTCTGCTGCTGCTACTACTGCCGCCTCCGTGTCTGCTATCTCTACTCGAGTACGGCGATGCCCCATAGCATTTCTCTCCTCGTCACTGACCTATGCATCTCTCATCCCTATCCTACAGATGGCCTCCCAGTCAATGTCAGTCGAAAAAATGTCCTCGTAAATCCTCTCATTGACCAAGTTGACCTGTATGCGAGTGAGCAGAGTGGTGATCAAAAGCCCATAGGGTAGGTTACCCACCAGACCGGGCATCGTGGCACGGTGCATGGTCTTTATTATGTTATAAGGAAGGCAGACAGGATGCCTAGTACAGATGCAGTATAGAACGTACTGGGTCAACTGTGAAACCTTCTCATAGTGTCCACTCTGGGAATTAGGTTGTGCTGAATGATCTTGAAATACACTCGGGGTTTCAATCGTAGGTTGATTGCCTTCATCGGCCAGTGATCATCCCTAACAATCTGGCTGTCAATCTCTATATGCATTCTCACCGACAGGAACTAGGGATCCTTGGGTGCCTAGTATACCAAGGGACCATCATTTAAGATACCCAAGAGATCAGCCAATTCCTGTGGTAGTTAAAGGAGATCTCCACCCCTTTAACTAAACTGGTGATCCTGAGCTCTCTACCCCTATTTATGTCCTTTGGATTACCCTCCACCTGTAAGTTACAGTAAAACTGTTTCACTAACTCAGGACAGGTGTAGCCCTCATACAGAAACACAGGGAGCCAGCCCATATCACTAAAAGCTCCCTCCACATCAAATAGGGCTAGGTTGGCCAAGTTGACACAATGACCTTCTTCCACCTTCTTACGCTCGTACCGAGCATACTGTGCTTCTGTTTCAATAGACCGAAAGCGAGAGTGGTCACGAACTCTGGGGACTTTAGTGTGAGCCATGTTATCTGCAATGACATAAACCAACAAGCAATACTTCAGATATAGTGAAAATTTAAAATTTTGGTATTAAGACGGCATGATTTGGCCAAAAGACTCACCTTTCACCCAAACGATTGGGCAGGAGGACATACATAGGTCCCAAACCATCCTGCAAGGCTCATACAATCAAAAATTTAAATTAGGTAGGTCGAATTTGAAGAAATTTTGACAATTGGGAAAAAAACCCCAAAATTTAGGTCAAAAGTGGAAATTTTGAAGTTTTTAATAAAATAACCGATGAAACTCAAATTTTCTTGAGGGCTTTCGTCCATTGGGTGGCCAATAGCAATTGGCCCCAATAAAAATCAAATTTTTTACTATCAGAAAAATAGTAATTTGAAGAAAACCCTATAAATGGAGAAAAACCTAGGTATGAAAGCTTAAAAAGGAGAAAGAGTAGTGAACATACCTGGAAGAACGGAACGTAGGTCATGGATTGATGAAAGAATGACCAAATTTATGTAGTCGACACTGTAGCAACTCAGTGGAGCTGAGTTGAGTTGAAGGCAAAAGAGAAAAATGGAGAATGGCATAAAAAATCAGGTTTAAAAACCTGATTAGGGGTCGTGTGGTCGCAAAATTCGACCAAAAATGCGACCACATGATCGACCACAGGCTCTCGGTGAGTTGACTGGTTTTGTGTGGTCGCAACCCTGTAGTAGCATATAGTGCGACCACAAGATCGACCATAGGCTCTCGGTGAGCTGACAGGGTTTGTGTGGTCGCATACCCTGTGGTTGCATATACTGCGACCCCACCATCGATCACACGATGAAAAATACTCTATTTTGATTGAATGACTTTAAAGATTGAAATTTTACCTTGTTTATTTGGATTTTGACATGAGAATAACGTATATTATCATTGCCTCATAAGTTCTTTGACTTTCAAATACTACCACTGCCGAAAATAGGAAATGGCTGGGCGAATAATAACCAGGAGAGGACGTAACCCAATTCAACTACCACTAGCTGTGGAAGAAAATGGCCATGAAAACCCTGAGGAATAGGAGAATCAAAATGTGGTACCGCCAGGAATCAACGACCAGGCTAACCCTACAAACTTGTCAGCCCCACCTACAAATTTGGCTACTGCCGTGATGAATCTAGCACAACAGTTGTAGCAAATACACCAGGTGCAAGCCAACATGCAAGCTACTATGAGAATGGCTTTCCTAACTACAAACACTACACCTTTACCGGCAGGAGAAGCTAGTATCATACAAGGCGATAGCAACACCGTGCCCCAAGCATCGACTATGAATAACACGGTACCTCAAGCACATCAAACGCCATTTGTACAAGCTTAAGTACAAAACCTTAAAGTAGCTCAAGGCATATACAACCAAGGCAATTATCAGTATAAACCACCTATATATGGAGCATATGCTCAGTATTAGTTGGACCATTCTCGACTGATCGAGCGTTTCCTAAAGATGAAGCCTAAGGAATTCAATGGCAAGCCAGCGGATCCTTGTGGCCAGCTCAATTGATCGACGAGATGGAAAAGAACTTTATGATGATGACTGTAAATGAAGAGGAAAAAGTGTTATGTGCCACATTTATGCTGAAGGGCGATGCACACCATTGGTGGAAGTCTACTCGAAGTTATCTTTTAAGGAAGCACGCCTAATTGACTTAGGCTACCTATAAAGAAGCATTCTTTGAGAAGTATTTTCCCAAAAGTTTTAGAGATGCAATGGAAAGAGAGTTTCTGAGTCTGTATCAGGGACAGATGACTGTGGATGCGTATCAACAACGTTATGAAGAGCTGTTTTTCCTTGCTCCCTCTAGCATGCAGGAGGAAAATACCAAAATGCCAAGGTTTGTCATGGGATTTAGGGGAAGTATCCTTGAGCATGTATTGGGACTGAAAAAGAAGATTTATAATGAAGTCGTACAAGTTGCTCGAGTATTGGAATCGAGCCAGAGGGAAAGTTATTTTGCTCAGAACAGAGGTATCAAAAGGCCTAACGAAAATTCATATAACGGAGGCAGCACAAAGACCTTTAAACCCTTCCGTACTCAAGGCTTCAATGTTGTTGCCAAGACTACTCCAACAGTCCAACCTCAACAGAAGCAAAGTAGTGAGTGAGTAAAATACTTTAACTATAATCAAATAGGAGATTATTCAAGGTAGTGTCCTAAGCCCAGGAAGAAGCTACAACAAGGAAAGGTTTATGCAGTTACATCTGAGAATGCTGCCGCATCGCCAGATGTGGTCACAGGTATGACCTGAACCATTCATTTTATATTACCTTATGTGAGCATGTAGACTAAATTAAATCAAACCACAGGTATCGTACATATTAATGGCATACCCGCCAGAGTACTCTTTGACTCTAGAGCTACTCATTTTTATATATCTATGTCATTTGGAAAGAAGCTAAATCTACCCCTCAGACCTTTAGACTATAAATTGCTGGTACGTTCACCTATAGGATTAGAAGTGAAACAAGAAAAAGGTTATGGACCATGTCCAGTTCTTATCGACAAAAAGATTTTGGATGCAACCTTAATTCAACTCGAGATTGCAGATTTTGACATTATCTTGGGAATGGCAATTAGCTCGGCATTCTACAAACCTATTATGTGTAGAAAAAATTGACATTTAAAGACAAGGAAGGAGCAGAGTTTAGTTTTACGGGAACCAAACTTCCCCATAAACAAAAACTCATTCTCTCTGCATTAAAGGCTAGAAAATGCCTCGAGAAAGGAAGAATTGGGTATCTAGTATCTGTGGTCGACCTCACCTAGGAAGCACCACGAATGGAGGATATTGATGTTGTGCGTGACTTTTTGAATTTATTTTCTGAGGAACTACCAGGACTACCACCCGACCAAGCGATAGAGTTTGTTATAGATCTTATACTTGGAGCCGCACCAGTATCTAAAGCACCCTATCGAATGGCTACTACTGAACTGAAGGAACTGAAGGTACAATTACAGGAATTACTAGACAAGTGTTATATTAGAACCAACATATCACCATGGGGAGCACCTGTTTTGTTTGTAAAAAAGAAGGATGGTAGCGTTCAACTGTGTATAGACTATCGGGAATTGAATAAGCTTAGAATCAAGAATCGATACCCATTGCCTCGGATTAATGACTTGTTCGATCAATTACAAGGTGCTAGGATGTTCTCCAAAATTGATCTTCGGTCAGGATACCATCAGTTGAAGATTAAGGAAGGTGATATTCCGAAGACAGCATTCAGAATAACATATGGGCATTATGAATTTTTAGTCATATCTTTTGGATTAACCAATGCACCCGTAAATTTTATGGAACTCAAGAATCGGGTATTCCATGATATATTGGATACGTCAGTCATTGTGTTTATCGATGACATATTAGTCTACTCCACGGACAAAGAAACTCATGTCACAAATCTAAGAGCCGCTCTGCAGCGACTAAGAAAAGAGAAGCTTTACGCCAAATTTACAAAGTGTGAGTTTTGGCTAAATGAAGTCACTTTCTTAGGCCAAGTAGCATCCACTGAGGGAATTAAAGTGGATCCTAGCAAGATTGAAGCCATTGCGAAATGGAAAGCCCCTAAGAATGTTGCACAAATCATAAGTTTCTTAGGTTTAGCTGGGTATTACCGACGATTCGTGGAAGATTACCCTATAATCACCGTACCTCTTACGGTTTGACTAAGAAAGGAGAAAAGTTTGTTTGGACCGACAAATGTGAGGAGGGTTTCCAAACATTGAAATCTAGATTGATATCGTCTCCTATCTTGACTATTCCTATCCCAGGACAACCATTTACCTTGTATACTGATGCGTCTGGGTTGGGTTTAGAATATGTACTTATGTAAGGAGAACAAGTAGTTGCGTATGCCTCAAGATAACTGAAGCTACATGAGAAGAAGTATCCCACTCATGACTTGGAATTAGCAGCAGTGGTACATGCTGTGAAGATATGGAGAAATTATTTGTATGGTGAGAAATTTCAGATTAAATCAGATCATAAGAGTCTTACTTATCTTTTCAATCAAAAGGAATTGAACATGCGATAGAATAGATGGCTGGAGTTGCTAAAAGATTATGATTGCAATATCCAATATCATCCAGGGAAGGCTAACGTAGTTGTTGATGCGCTGAGCAGAAAAGCAATGATAGAATCCCATGGAGAAGTTAACACGACTGCGGGAATGTGTGTTATAGGAGAAGTATTCAATTATGGTAATGAGCAGTTCGTGATAGATAGACCGGATGGATCAACCAACCAAGGGCTTATTCATTGATTTTCAAATATGTCTGCCACATTGAAGATTATACTTGATATATTAGACAAAGTGAAAGCCACTATTAAATCAGACCCTTATCTGAGAACGGTGCAAAAAGATATCGAAAAAAGGTAGGATTATTCTTGAGTTCACGTTGGACGTTGAAAAGGTATTAAAATATAAAGGAAGGGTATGTGTTCCTGAAAATGAAGACTTAGATATTAGACACAGACTAATGAAGGAAGCTCACACCACCGCTTATTCGGTACATCTTGGAAGTACAAAGATATATCATGATCTGAAGAAGTTATATTGGTGGAGAGGAATGAAGGCGGACGTAGCTAAATTTATGTCTCAATGCCTAAATTGTCAGAAGGTAATGGCTGAAAGGCAATGACCTATAGGATTGTTGTAGCCACTGCTAGAATCAGCATAAAAATCGGACTGCATCACTCTGGACTTTGTCACCGGATTACCATTGACTCCCTCAGTAGTCGACGGGTTCTAGGTGATTATGGATCGTTTGACTAAGACAGCTCGTTTCATAACTATACGACCTCAGTATACCTTAAAGAGCTTGGCCATGCTATATGTGGATAATATTGTCAGATTGCATGGTGTACCTGAAAGCATTGAGTCCGACAGAGACCCACGCTTTACCTCAAAGTTTTGGGAAGAATTACAGATGGCTATGGGTACAACTTTAAAGTTCAGTACTACGTTCCATCCTCAGATAGACGGACAGTCGGAGCGTACCATTCATATTTTAGAAGACATGCTTCAAGCCTATGTTATTGATTTCAAAGGATCATGGGATGAGAACCTACCATTGATCGAGTTCGCCTATAACAATAACTATCAAGCTATTATACAGATGTCACCCTATGAAGCATTGTATGTTAGGAAGTGTCGAACTCCTTTGTTTTGGAATGAAGTTGGAGAACGGAGTATTGTTGAACCAGATTTTGTTGAAGAGACCTATCGAGTAGTCGACATTATCAAGGAAAGAATTAGAACAGCTCAGAACTGTCAGAAACAGTATGCAGATAATCGATGTCGAGACCTTGAATTCGTTGTAGGTGATAAGGTGTTCCTGAAAATATCACCTATGCGAGGCTTATAACGATTCAGACAGAAAGGGAAGTTAAGTCTGAGATATGTCAGGCCATATGAAATTCTAGCTAAATGTGAGAAACTGGCGTATCAGTTAGCACTATCCCCATCTATGTCAAAGTGTGCATGATGTATTTCATATCTCATTACTGAAAAAGTACATTAGAGATCCAACACACGTGATAACAGCGGATCTACCAGGTCTAATTGATGATTTGATATTCGAAGTAGCACCAACTGAAATTACTAGCAGGAAGGTTCAACGTCTATGCAACTGTGACATTTATTATGTTAAGGTTACTTGGAGGAGCCAAGATGTAGAAGATATCACATGGGAAAAAGAGAATTCTATGCCAAAGCAATATCCTTACCTTTTTTACTTGGAAAGTATGTGCAAATTTCGAGGATGAAATTTATAATAAGAGGGGGGATTTGTAAGACCCGTATCATACTAGCCGGGCTTACCACCTTAAATCAGGTCTCCCTATCATGGTCGGGCCAAGCGGGCCAAGTGCTTCAAGAAACCACAAGGCTACGTATAAAATTAAACCCAAAATCACCTATTAAAGAGTGTGTGGTCGCATACCTAAACAGGTGTGGTCGACCACACCTTTAAATAAAAAGACCATAGAAGTCCGGGACGTGTGGTCGCAGTTTTTGGCTATCTGGTCGACAGGTTCTGCGACCACATCTGCGACCACAAGAAGTCAGACAGACTCCGTGATTAGGAGACCTTCCTAATCTGAAGTGGGTTCTTTCCTAATCTAAGTAGGACTCTATATTGAGGGTTTTCCTCTATATATAGGACGTCCCTTAGCCTCTTCATCCTTTTAGAACTCAAACTGAAAGAGAGAGAAAGAGAAGAGGGGGAAGAGAAGGAGAATTGAAGAAGAAGACTAAGAGAAGGAAATTCAGAGAAAACTTTGAATCTTCAACAAGTATAAGGTATGAAACCATCCCCCACATCAGTTGAATACCTAGAATAGATCATGGAGGAGATAGTGATTCAAGGTAAGACCCCAATCATCAAATCATGGATAAATTCTAAGAGATCCATGGAGGGAATCTATTAGGATGATGGATTGTGTAAAATATGAATTTTAAGCCATAGAACAATCATAGGAAGGATCATGATGATGAGCAAAGGAATCAAAACATTAAGGAACATAGTTCAAAGTAGAAAAATTGACCAACACATGTGTGGTCGCATGATATGCGACCACACGAGACACAAATAACCCACCACACACCCTCGAGAAGTTCCAGGGAGGGTGTTGTCTCATGTGTGGTTACAGGGTATGCAACTACACGAGACCCACATAACTGACCACACACCCTCGGAAAAGTTACAGGGAGGGTGGGGTCGCACGTAGGGTCGCTCGGTATGCAACCACACATAGCGACCACACCCTCGAAAAAGTTTCAGGGTGGGTGTGGTCGCATGTATGGTCGCATGATATGCGACCACACATAGCGACCACACGCCCTCGGGGAAAATTTAGAGAGGGTGTGGTCACATGTTTGGTCGCATGATATGCGACCACACCTTGCGACCACACACTCTGTGGTCGCAGAAGCTGAGACCACAGGTGCAGCCACACCTGCGACCACTCAGTTTTTGGAAGTCTAAATTACTGAAAATAAACTCTAAATTAAAATCTATAAATTTGTTAGGTTTCCAAGTGGTCTAAAAGTTATTTAAAATGCTTGAAGAGGAACAACCATTGACCAAAGCTGAGGGAAAAAGACCTAAATTAATTGACTAATAATAAACTGTTTTACTTATTTAGTCCAATGCCATGAATGATTCAATGCTTGTATGCTTGTAATGTGCATTTTACATGTCATCCAATATTCCTGCTATTATTGCTCATGCATATTTAATTCTATTTATTTATAAGATGATGATGATAATGATGCTAGGAATAGACATGTGAATGTATGTGTGTGGTTAGTGTGCTTGAAGCGAGTAGAGCATCAGGAGGAGGATGTGACATTGTGGTTCATCCTGGTCACCAGACTCTAGCTCTATCTCTACTCAAGTATTGCTCACTAACATCGTCGTATCGCCATTACTTTAGCAGAACTATTATGTCATATGGCATCTGGGGAGGTGGTCTCAGACCGTGTAGTATCTGACTCTGTCGGGGGGCCCTAGCTCTATCTCTATAGATGTATTGAGGGATGCTAGGGTGAGGCCTTGGATATACTGTTTGGAATTAGGATTGGTTAGTTGCGAGCCCAATTTGCATGCCTTGCCAATAGGGGCTTACGTGTTGGTATGGGTAGGGCATCAGGGGAAGTGATATGCGGTGTTTGATCTGAGCACTTTAGCTCTATCTCTATTCCATTATGGATGCATATGGGACGGCAATGGTGTTTAATCCATTGAGTGGATTCACATACTCGTGTATAAAGGTGCAGCGGCCACCAATCCTTTTTATAGCACGTTGCAAACTTATAAACCAGACCAAAAATACGAATTGAATGCATGCATATGTTTGTTGTATTGTTTTGTTTGCTAACTGAGCCATGATGTGTGCTCACCCTTTCAACGTAAAATATTTTTAGTTGATGATGCAGGTCGAAAATGGAAGATTATATGAATGCACCAATGTTCGGACATGTTGCTTCGACGGATGTGGAAGCTATGGTGGAGTCACATGATTCGTTGTGCGAGTACAACTCATGTGTTTTCGATTAGATTTAGTTGTTGGAATATCAGAATATGTAATTGATTACTTTATTTTATTTTATGTCTTTAGTCATTTGGAGATAGTTGGATAATTAATTACGTTATCACTGTTAGATACTCAGTTTATTAATATTAAAGACTTCCACAATTGTTTATTTACTCTGATCATGGTTTTGGTTGTATTTGGTTTAATCAAATGGGCACGACCTATACGAGATCCTGGTTGAACGGTTGGTTCATAGACGGTTCATCACACTATTCTGGTTGGTTCAGAATTAAGGTGTGACAACTTGGTATCAGAGCTCTCGGGCTCGATTTATTAAACTTGTATACTTCCACAAGAGTTTGTGAACTGAGTTAGGATAAAATTTAAAAGCTTTAATAAGTACACACCATAAGCACCTGTGTTGTATGAGACAATAACTAAGACAGAGAATAATGCAGATATGAAAAGGAGAAATAAGTTCTATGTATATATCAAATGAGAATAAAACTAACATATATCCAAATCTGAGTACGGTCCACAATCCGAATAGTTACTCTATAGTATATAGTAAAAAGAAATAAAGGTATCATGTTGCTGGGGATGCTGGAGGAGGAGGTGCCTCATTGTGTTGATCATAATCCTCAGCATATACCCTTGTAAGTCAGGCTACCTGAGTCTAGGTCACCAGGAGACTAGATGCCAGATCCGCCACCCACTGATCATTAGCACGCTGGGCCTCCTGAATCTCACGGAGCAATCCCATCATGTCATCTAGTAGTGGGTGCGAAGGACTAGCTGTGTGGGAAGGAACCTGAGAAGGGCCAGCTCCAGTAGAATGTTGTGGTGATGAAGGAGGTATGGCATCCACGTCCATTAACATTCTATCATCATCCTCTTCATCATCACCCTTGTGGACCTCTGTTGCTGCTGGTGCTGCCGCCTCCACGTTTGCTATCTCTACTCAAGTACGGAGACGCACCATAGTTTTTCTCTCCTCGTCACTGACCTGCGCATCCCGCATCCCCATCGTGCAGATGGCCTCCCAGTCAAGGTCAGTTAAAAAGTGTCCTCATGAATCCTCTCATTGACCAAGTCGACTTGCAGGCGAGTGAGCATAGTAGTGATCAAACGCCCATAGGGTAGGTTACCCTCCAGACCAGGCGTCATGGCACGGTGCATGATCCTTATTATGATTTATGGAAGGCAGACAGGTTGCCTAGTACAAATGCAGTATAGAAGGTACTTAGTAAACTGTGAAACCTTCTAATATTGTCCACTCTGGGGAATAGGTTGTGATGAATGATCTTGTAATACACTCTGGGTTCCGACCGTAGGTTGATTACCTTCATCTGCCAGCGATCATCCCTAAGAATCTGGCTGTCAATCTCTACGCGCATTCTCATTGACTGGAACTGGGGTTCCTTGGGTGTGTAGTATACCAAGGGACCATCATTTGAGATACCTAGGAGATCAGCCAACTCCTGGCAGTTAAAGGAGATCTCCACCCTTTTAACTAAACTGGTGATCCTGAGCTCTCTACCCCTATCTATGTCCTCTGGGTCACCCTCCACCTGTAAGTTACAGTAAAACTGTTTCACCAACTCAGGACAGGTGCATCCCTCATACAAAATCATAGGGAGCCAGCCCATATCACTGAAAGCTCCCACCACATTAAATAGATCTAGGTTGGCCAAGTTGACAAAACGACCTCCTTCCACCTTCTTACGCTCGTACCGAGCATACTATGCTTCTATTTCAATAAACCAGAAGCGATAGTGGTGATGAACTCTCAGGACATTAGTGCGAGCCATGTTATCTGTAAATACATAGACCAACAAGCAATACATCAGGTATAGTGAAAATTCAAAATTTTGGCATTATGACGACGTGATTTGGCCAAAAGCTTCACTTTTCACCCAAACAGTTGGGCAAGAGGACTTACATAGGTCCCAAACCATCCTGCAAGGCTCATACAATCAAAAATTTAAATTAGGTAGGTCGAATTTGAAGAAATTTTGACAATTGGGAAAAACCCCAAAATTTAGTTCAAAAGTGGGAATTTTCAAATTTCTAATAAACTAACCGATGAAACTTAAATTTTCTTGAGAGCTTTCATCCATTGGGTGCCCAATAGCAAAAGCCTCCAATAAAAATCAAATTTTTACTGTAAAAAAAATAATAATTTGAAGAAAACCATATAAATGGAGAAAAACCTTGGTATGAATGCTTAAAAAGGAGAAAGAGTAGGGAACATACCTGGAAGAATGGAACGTAGGTCATGGATCCATGAAAGAATCACCAAATTTGTGTGGTCGACACTGTAGCAATTCAGTGAAGTCGAGTTGAGTTGAAGACAAAAGAGAAAAATGGAGATGGCTCCAAAAATCAGGTTTAAAAACCTGATTTGGGGTCGTGTAGTTGCAAAATTTGACCAAAAATGCGACCACATGATCAACCACATGATCGACCACTGGTTCTTAGTTGGTTGACTGGTTTTGTGTAAGACCCATATCTAACTAACCCAGTCTTACCACCTTGAACCAGGTCTACCCATCATGGTCGAGCTAAATTGATAAAGTGCATGAGGGAGATCATGATCCAAGGTATTAAATTGACCCAAAAACACTAAAAATAGGGGGAGGGTCAGTCACACCCCAATTCTGCCCCATTCAGAATGGAGTGATGAACCTTTAATAAACCAACGGTTTAACCAGGATCTCTAATAGGCTGTGTCCATTAAAAATAAAACCATACACATCCACAACCATAATTAGAATAATACACAATAGCGGAAGTCTTATAGTAAATGAACTGAGGAATCTAATTGTGATAATCATAAATAAAGTATCAATTTATGTTTTATCAACTGAGACATAAGTAAATAAATTATCAATTATATTTTCTTAATAAATTCAAATGAAAAATCTAATCGAATACGCATGAGTTATACACGCGTAAAGAGTCATGCGTATCCACTAAGTCTTTGGCTTCCATTGCAGCAACACGCGCGTACACCAGAGCACTCATATAATCTTCGACCGTAGTACCTGCATTATCAACTAAAAAATATTCGCCGTCGAGAGGGTGAGCACACATCGTGGCTCAGTGAGCAAACAAAATAGTGCAACAAATATATGCATGCATTCAATTCATACCTTTGGTCTGGTAAAAAAGTTTACAATGTGCTATAGAAAGGATTGGTGGCCAAAGGTTACATTTATTGATGCCTCACCTCTATACACGAGTATGTGAAGCCGCCCAAAGGTAACGTTTATTGTCGTCCCACATGCACCCACCATGGACAATGTACACGCAAAGATTACGTTTATTGCTGTACCGGTTGCCCATACCAACACGTAATCCCCTGCTGGCGAGGGCTCGCAAACTGGGCTCACAACAAACCAATCTTAATGCCAATCAGTGTATCCAAGGCCTCACCCCAGCATCCCCCAATACGTCCATAGAGATAGGGCTATGGCCCCCCGGCAGAGTCAGAGACTATACGGTCCGAGACCACCTCCCCTCATACACTACGACGTAATAGTTCTGCTAAGGTAATGGCGATACGATGATGTCAATAAACAAGACATGAGTTAGAGATAGAGCTAGAGTTCTGAGGCCTGGCCTTTGACACCCCCCCTGATACTCGCTCGCATCAAGCACACCAACCACACACATACATTCACATGCCTATTCCTATCATCATCACCATCATGTTATAAATAATAATTTAAATATGCATGAACAGTAATAATAGAAATATTGGATGACATGTTGAATGCACATAACAAGCATACACATATAGAATCAATCATGGCATTGGACTCAAGAATAAAATAATTTATTATTAACCAACTAGTTTAGGTTTTGTTCCCTTACCTTTGCTTGATCGTAGATCCTTTTTCAAGCTTTAAGAATTAACTAAAAAATCAATATTATATCACTAGAAGACCTAATCAAGTCGATAGAATTTAATTAGAATTAATTTTAATTTTAAAAAGCATGCTGTTAACTGGGGGTCGATGCCAGGGTCGGAGGTTCCATCGACCCTGGGTGCTACCACCCAAATTATGGAGTTCCCGAACACTAGGGGTTGGTTGTTAGGGACTGGTAGGGTCGATTGGCCATCGACCCCCCGTGTGACCCCCATCGGTTTAGTCAAATTTTCATCCTACAATCCATTCCTTCGGGTTTGGGTCCTATGGCTTGCTTCTACAATCCATTACATACATGTTCTATGGCTTAGAACCACAGTTTATTCACCTACATGGTTTTTATGATCTTCCCCATGGTTTTCCATGAAAACCTAACCATGGATGGATGATTTGGGTTTCTCCTAGATTATTCCCTCTTCACTTTCTACTCTAAGGTCTTTAGAATTACATGGACATAGTATCCATACCTGAGAATTAGGCTTGTTTCTCTGAAGCCTTCTCTTTGATCTACTTCTCCACTTTCCTTCTCTTTTCTTTCTCTTCTCCTTCTCTTCTCTTTTTCCCAATCCAATTAGGGTTCTAAAAGGAGTGAAAGAGGCTTAGGGATGTTCTATTTATAGAGTAGAAACTCCCAAAATATGCCCCATTGAGATTAGGAAAGAATCCCATTGAAATTTGGAAAGTTCCTAATTCACGGTTTTTGTCGGCAGACTGGGGGTCGATGAGGGGGTCGGAGATCCCGTCGATCCCTGGTTCTAAAATGTTCGATCCCCGGTTAAAAACTCAGGGTCTGACTTTTATATTGGGGGGTCCGACCCTGCCTTGCTGTGTATGCGACCCTTCCTCTTATTTTAGTATTTTTGGGTCAGTTAAATACCTGGGATTGTGATCTCCCTCCCGCACTTGATCCATTTGGCTCGACCATGATGGGTAGACCTGGTTCAAGGTGGTAAGACCGGGTTAGTTTGATACGGGTCTTACAACTCCCCCCTACTTATAAAAATTTCATCCTCGAAATTGTACATTCCTTCTGAGTCAAATAAATGAGGATATTGATTTCGCATAGCATTTTCTTCTTCCCAAGTGATTTCTTCCATATCTCTACTTCTCCTGGTGACCTTAACATAATAGATATCACGGTTGCGTAGTCGAACCTTTCGGCTGATGATTTCAGTTGGTGTTACTTCAAATGTCAAATCATCAATCAAATCAGGTAGATCTATTGTCAGAACGTGTGTTGGATCCTAGACATACTTTCTCAATAAGGAAATATAAAATATGTCATGCACACTTGACATAGATGGTGGTAGTGCTAACTGGTATGCCACTTTTCCACACTTAGTTAGAATCTCATATGGCCCGACATATCTTGGACTTAATTTCCCCTTCTGTCCGAACCATTTCAATCCTCGCATAGGCGATACTTTTAAGAATACTTTATCACCCACGACAAATTCCAGGTCTCGGCATCGAGTATCTACATATTTCTTCTGACGATTTTGAGTTGTTCTCACTCTTTCTTTGATAATGTCGACTACTCGACGAAGTCTCTTCAACAAATTTTGGTCCAACAATACTACGTTCCCCAACTTCGTTCCAAAACAAAGGAGTTCGACACTTTCTGCCATACAGTGCTTCATAGGGTGACATCTGTATTATAGCCTAATAGCTATTGTGATAAGAGAACTCAATCGATGGTAACTTTTCAACCCATGATCCTTTAAAATCAATTACACATGCTCGAAGCATATCCTCTTGAATCTGAATTGTATGCTCTGACTGTCCGTCTGTCTGCGGATGGAATGCGGTACTAAACATCAATGTTGTACCAATAGCCTTTTGCAATCTTTCCCAAAACTTTGAAGTAAATCTTGGATCTCTATCAGACTCAATGCTTTCAGGTACACCATGTAATCGCACAATGTTATCCACATACAGCTTAGCTAACCTCTCCAGTGTATACTGAGGTCGTATAGGTATAAAGCGAGCTGTTTTAGTTAGGTGGTCTACAATCAACCAAACTGCGTCAACTACTCGAGGAGTCAATGGTAATCCTGCGACGAAGTCCATAGTGATGCAGTCCCATTTCCATGCAGGTTCCGGTAACGACTATAACAATCCTGCCAGTCTTTGTCGTTTAGCCTTTACTTTCTGACAATTTAGGCATTGAGACACGAAATTAGCTACATCTGCTTTCATTCCTCTCCACCAATAAAATTTCTTTCGGTCATGATACATTTTTGTACTTCCAGGATGTATCGAATAGATGGTGGTATGGGCTTCTTTCATCAATCGGTGTCTAATGTCCAAGCTTTTTGTTTCGGGTACACATATTCTTCCTTTATACTTTAGTACATTTTCTTCATCCAAGGTGAACTCAGGGTTAGTCCTACCTTTTTCGATGTCCTCTTGTACCGTTCTTGGGTAAGGGTCTGATTTGATAGCTGTCTTTACTTCATCAATTATATCTGGTATAATCTTCAATGCGGTGAACATGTTTGAAAACCGATGAATAAACCCTTGGTTGGCTGATCCATCTGGTGCATCTATTACAAACTGCTCATTACCGTGTTTGAATACCTTTCTCGTAGTACACATTGCGGCAGTTGTGCTAACCTCCCCCTGAGATTTTATCATTGCCTTTCTACTCAACGCATTGGCTACTACATTAGCTTTTCCCGGATGATACTGGATATCATAGTCATAGTCTTTCAATAGTTCTAGCCATCTTTTTTGTCTCATAATCAGCTCCTTCTGATTAAATAGATAAGTAAGACTTTTATGGTCTGATTTAATCTGAAACTTCTCCGCGTACAGAAAATGTCTCCATATTTTGACAGCATGTACTACTACCGCTAGTTCCAAATCATGAGTGGGATAGTTCTTCTCATGTGTCTTCAGTTGTCTTGAGGCATAAGCAATTACTTGTTCTCCTTGCATAAGTACACATCCTAATCCCAATCCTGACGAATCGATGTACAAGATAAATGGTTGTCCCAGAATCGGGATGGTCAAGATTGGAGCTGATATCAATCTAGCCTTTAAGGTTTGGAAACTCTTTTCACATTTATCCGTCCAAACAAACTTCTTGCCCTTTTTAGTCAAACTGGTACGAGGTACGGCAATTCGGGAATAGTCTTCCATGAATCGTCGATAATACCCAGCTAGACCCAAGAAACTTATAATTTCTACAATGCTATTCGGTTCTTCCCACTTTACAATAGCCTCGATTTTGCAACTTTCTTTAGCCAAAACTCACACTTTGAAAATTTGGCGTAGAGCTTCTCCTTCCGTAGTCACTACAGAGCGGCGTTTAGATTCTTAATATGAGTTTCCTCATCTTTGGAGTAGACCAATATATCATCAATGAATACAATAACCGATATATCCAACATGTCTTGGAAAACCCGGTTCATAAGTTCTATAAAAGTTGCTGGTGCGTTTGTTAATCCAAAAGACATAACCAAGAATTCATAATGTCCATATTTGGTCCGGAATGCTCTTGCGAATATCACCGTCATTAATCTTCAGCTGATGGTAGCCTGACCGAAGATCAATCTTGGAGAACACTTTGGCACCTTACAACTGATCGAATAGGTCATCGATCCAAGGTAATGGATACCGATTCTTGATTGTCAGTTTATTCAGTTCTCGGTAGTCTATATACAAACGAACGCTACCGTCCTTCTTCTTCACGAATAATACTGGCGCTCCCCATGGTGATATGCTAGGGTAAATATAACCCATGTCCAATAGTTCTTGTAGTTGTACTTTCAATTCGTTCAGTTCAGTAGGAGCCATTCGATAAGGTGCTTTCGATACTGGTGCGGCTCTAGGTATAAGATCTATAACAAAGTCATGCACGACAACAATATCTTCCATTCGTAGTGCTTCTTTCATAAGGTCGACCACATATACTAAATACCTGACTGCTCCTTTCTCAAGGCACTTCTTAGCCTTTAGCGCAGAGAGTATGAGCTTTCGTTTACGGGGAAGTTTAGTTCCCGAAAAAATTAAACTCTACTCCTTCGTTGTCTTTAAATGTCAGCTTCTTTTCGGCACACAATAGGTTTGCCGAATGTCGAACTAACCAGTCCATTCCCAAGATGACGTCAAAGTCTGCCATCTCAAGTTGGATCAAGGTTGCATCCAACGTGATTTCATCAATAAGAACTGGACATGGTCCATAACCTTTTTATAACTCCACCTCTAATCCCATAGGTGATCGTACAAGTAGTTTGCAATCTAAGGATTTAAGGGGTAGATTTAACTTCTTTCCAAATGTCACAGATATAAAGGAATGAGTAGCTCCTGAATCAATGAGTACTCTGGCGGGAATGCCATTAATAGGTACGATACATGTGATTTGTTTTGGTTTAGTCTACAAGCTCATACAATGTAATACAACTAACTAAAAATTTAAGTCATACCTGTGACCACATCAGGCGATGCGGCAGCATACTCAGATGTAACCACGTATACTCGTCCTTGATGTACCTGTTTCTTGGGCTTAGGACATTCCCTTGCTATATGTCCCACTTGGTTGCAGTTAAAACATTTTATCCCTTCAGTAATTGGCTTTTGTTGCTGTTGAGCTATGGGAGTAGTCTTGGTTGTAGCGGTAAAGCCTTGAGCACGAAAGGGTTTGAATGTCTTGTTATTCCCTCCATTATAAGAATTTCCAACTGGCATTTTTATACCTCTGTTTTGCATGAAATAACTCTCCTTCTGGCTGGCTCGATTCAATAACTTGAGCAATTGGTGCCACTTTGTTATAGATTTTCTTTTCATGTCCCAGAACATGCTCGCGGATGCTTCCCCTAAGTCCCATGACGAACCTTCGGGTTTTGGTGTTTTCCTCCTATATACTGGTGGGTGAAAAGAAGAACAGCTCTTCATAACGCTGTTCACATTCATCCACGATCATCTGCCCCTGATATAAACTCAGGAACTCTCTTTCCGTAGAATCTCTTAAACTTCTCGGAAAGTACTTCTCAAAGAACACCTCCTTATAGATATTCCAAGTCAGTTGGGCATGCATTGTTAATAAATAAGTCCTGGTTGACCTCCACCAATGGTGTGCATCTCCTTTCAGCATAAAGGTGGCACACAACATTTTTTCTTCTTCATTTAGTGTCATCATCATAAAATTTCTTTCCTTTTCGTTAACCTAGTGTGCCGGCCAAAAAGGATCTCCTACTTGCCATTAAATTCTCTGGGCTGCAGTTTCAGAAAATGCTCCACCAGTCAGGAGTGGCCTAGTTGCTGCGGGACATACGCTCCATACATAGATGGCGGTTATTGATATCCACCTTGAGCTATCTCTGAATTTTAAACTGGAGCCTACCTGATGGGAGTCTGAGGTATATGGGGTACTGTGTTACTTCCCCCTGGTGCTATGCTTGCCTGTCCTGCTGGCATTGGAGGTGTCTGTGCAGCTGGAGGAGTTATGCCTATGGCAGCTTGTATAGTAGCTTGTGCCTGTTGCATTTGCTGCAGCTGTTGGGACAAGTTTAATATGACTGTGGCCAAGTCTGTAGGTGGAGTAGACAGATTTGTAGTAATTGTCTGCCCATTCATGACGGACGGTGCCGTGTTCGTGTTCCCTTGTGTTTCCAGGTGTGTCTAGCTATTCTCCCCCATAGGTGGTGGTGGTGGAATAGAGTTACGGCTCTGTTTGGTTACTCTGCGTCCCGCCATTAATTAATCTGATAGTGGGATTGCCTGAAAATCACCGAACACGAGAGACAACCATTAAATACTTCATTCTCGTATTTTAAAACCACTAACAAATGCAAATTTCAAAATTTTCAGGTCATTCTGTCGAAAATGCTGTATTTTCACTGTAGGGTCGATGGTGGGGGTCGATGGGTGTCCGACCCTCAGTATGCGACCCTGGGAAATCACCCATTCTTCCCGAGAGCTCGGGGTCGATGGGGGGGTCGGAGGATGTCCGACCCAGGGTGCGACCCCTCGTTCTCTGTCAAATTCCTGAGAGCCGAGGGTCGATGCGGGGGTCGATGGGTGGGTCGATTGTTTTAATCGAATTTTGCGACCCCCGGACTAAAAATCAGATTTTTAAGTTCCAATTCAAAGTCCATTTCCCATTCTTTTTTCTCCGTTTCGACTCGTCTCGTCCCTCTGAGTTGCTACAGTGACAACTCTGATCTGTTGGTGTTTTGCACTTCTTGTTTCATCGTCTACACCTCCGCTACAGGTATGTCTTCTACATTTCCATGTTTTTAGGTTTCCTTACCTAGGTTTTTGCTCGTATATCTCATATTTTTCAAATTAAACTTTTTTCAACAGTAAAAAATTTGATTTTTTATTGGGGGCTTTTGTTGTTGGTGACTCGATGGACGAAGGCCCTCAAAAATATTTGAGTTTCATCGGTTGGTTATCAAGAAACTTGAAATTTACTCCTTTTGCCCTAATTTTGTCGAGATTTTGAATTTCTTGAAATTTCTTCCAATTCAATCTTATTAGCTAAAATTTCCGACTGTATGAGTCTCACAGGATAGTTTTGGATCTATGTAACTCCTCCTACGCACATGTATGGGTGAAAAGTGAGGCTTTTGACCAATTTACGTCATTATAATGTCAAAATTTTTAGATTTTTCATCTTTACTAACCCAATATCTGCTTCTCTTTGCTATTTGCAGATACTATGGTTCGTACCAAGGTACCTAGTGTTCGCGACCGTCTTCACTTCCGTTCCCATGAAGTCGAGACACTGTATGCCCGCTACGCTCGCAAGAAATTAGAGGGATGCAGCAAAGTGGACTTGGCTAGCTTGGCCTTGTTCAATGTGGAAGGGGCCTTTGGCGATATGGGATGGCTACCTGTCATCACCTATGACGCTTGTACCTGTCTTGACCTAGTACACCAGTTTTATTGTAATCTCCAAGTGGTGGGGGATTACAACGATGTTGAGAGAGGTGGTGAGCTTCGGATCACTAGCTATGTCAAGGGGGTTGATATTTCTTTCGACTATCGACAGCTAGCGGACTTGCTGGGTATCTCTTATGGTGGCTCCTTTGTATTCTGTGCTCTAGGAGAGCCCCAGTTCTATTCATTATAGATGAGGGCTGAGATAGACCGTCAGCTCATCTGACCTGATCACTGGGAGATGAAAGCGAGTTATCTGCGTTCAGATCCACGGGTATACTGCAAGATCATTCAGCATAACCTAATACCGCAGAGTGGACACTACGAGAGGGTCTCCCAATTGACCCAGTATCTGCTGTATTGCATATGCACTAGGCAGCCCGGCTGCCTTTCCTATATCATCATGCAGACGATGATCAGTGCCACTTTGCCCAGTCACACTGACAACTTTCCTTATGGACGCATGATCACTACATTGCTTACCCGCCTGGGGGTTGATTTGTTGGATGAGAAGATTCAGGAGAAATCGTTCTCATCGCCTCTAGATTGGGAGGCCAACTGCAAGATGGGCATGTGGGATGCCCAGGTCAGCGATGAGGAGAGGAACGTGATGGTGCGTCCTAGCACTCGAGTGGAAATGGCTGACACTGAGGCAGTAGCCGCAGCAGCTGCTGGAGTAGGGGTTCATGGGGATGATGATGATCGACTATACATGGATGTAGATGTCATACCTCCTCCATCGCCTACTCATGCTACTAGAGCTGGTCCGTCTTCTTCAGCTGGTCCTTCGCATGCAACTGGTCCTTCTTATGCTCCTTTTGATGATATGATGGGGATATTGTACGAGATATGGGAGGCTCAGCATATGTCTGACTTGAGGATGGGTGAGCTTCTAGAGGCTTAGCACTTGTCCGATCAGCTGGTGGGAGAGCTTATGGATGCTCAGTGCGTGACTGACCAGCTTGTGGCTGCCCTCATAGCTAGTCTCTAGACGACCCAGACTCAGATAGCTTGGTTGACCAAGGTCTACGCTGAGGACTATGATAGAGACCGTGAGGCACCGCCTCCCCCATCACCTCCAGCTTCTTGATGTATTTCATTAATCTTTATTTTTGTACTTCAGAGTAACTGTCCAGACTGTGGACTGTACTCTGATTTAATTATATATATATATATATATATATATATATATAATATATATAAATGTTTGTTCTTCCTTTGGTTGTATATAAAATTTGTTTCTCATTTAATAGATGGATTATTCTCTTTTAGTTTTGTCTCAAACAACACAGATGCTTATGGTGTGTTTTCATTACATTTTTAAAATTTTTATCCTATCTCAGTTCACGACCTTTTGTGGAAGTATACGTGTTTCACCGCAGGGCCTGAGATGCTCCAATACCAAGTTGTCACACCCCAATTCTGTACCATTCAGAATGGTGTGATGAACCGCTAATAAACCAACGGTTCAACCAGGATCTCTAATACGCTGTGTCCATTAAAAATAAAACCATACACATCCACAACCACAATCAGAATAATACACAATAGCAGAAGTCTTATAGTAAATGAACTGAGGAATCTAATTCTGATAATCATAAATAAAGTATCAATTTATGTTGTATCAACTGAGACATACGTAAATAAAATATTAATTACATTTCCTTAACAAATTCAAATGAAAAATCTAATCGAATACGCATGAGTTGCACCCGCATGAGGAGTCATGCGTATCCACTAAGTCTTCGGCTTCCATTGCAGTAACACGTGCGTACACCAGAGCACTCATATAATCTTCGACCGTAGTACCTGCATCATCAACTAAAAAATATTTGACGTCGAGAGGGTAAGCACACATCATGGTCAGTGAGCGAAAAAAAACAATGCAACAAACATATGCATGCATTCAATTCATATCTTTGGTCTGGTAATAAGTTTTCAATGTGCTATAGAAAGGATTGGTGGCCAAAGGTTACGTTTATTGACGCTTCACCTCCATACAAGAGTGTGTGAAGCTGCCCAAAGGTAACATTTATTATCGTCCCACATGCACCCACCATGGACAATGTACACACAAAGATTACGTTTATTGTTGTACCGATTGTCCATACCAACACATATGGCCCTGCTGGCGAGGGCTCGCAAACTAGGCTCGCAACTAACCAATCCTAATGCCAATCAGTGTATCCAAGGCCTCATCCCAGCATCCCCAAATACGTCCATAGAGATAGGGCTAAGGCCCCCTGGCAGAGTTAGAGATTACATGGTCCGAGGCCACCTCCCCTCATAGACTACGACGTAATAGTTCAGCTAAGGTAATGGCGATACGACGATGTCAGGGGACAAGACTTCAGTTAGAGATAGAGCTAGAGTGCTGAGGCCCGACCTATGACATCCCCCCTGATACTCGCTCACATCAAGCTCACCAACCACACACATACATTCACATGCCTATTCCTATCATTATCATTATCATGTTATAAACAATAATTTAAATATGCATGAACAGTAATAATAGAAATATTGAATGACATGTTGAATGCACAAAACAAGCATACACGCATAGAATCAATCATGGCATTGGACTCAAGAATAAAATAGTTTATTATTAAACAATTAGCTTAGGTTTTGTTCCCTCACCTTTGCTTGATCGTAGATCTTTCAAGCTTTAAGAATTAACTAAATATCAATATTATATCACTAGAAGTCTTAATCAAGTCGATACAATTTAATTAAAATTAATTTTGATTTTAAAAAGCATGATGTTAACTGGGGGTCAATGCCAGGGTCGGAAGTTCCATCGACCCTGGGTGCTACCACCCAGATTTTGGACTTCCCGAACACTGGGGGTCGGTTGTTAGGGTCTGGTAGGGTCGATTGGCCATCGACCCTCCGTGCGACCCCCCTTGGGTTTAGTCAAATTTTCATCCTACAGTCCATTCCTTCGGGTTTGGGTCCTATGGCTTGCTTCTACAATCCATTACATACATGTTTTATGGCCTAGAACCATAGTTTATTCACCTACATCGTTTTTATGATCTTCCCCATGGGTTTCCATGAAAATCTAACCATGGATGGATGATTTGGGTTTCTCCTAGACAATTCCCTCTTCACTATCTACTCTAAGGTCTTTTGAAATACATGGAGATAGTATCGATACCTGAGAATTAGGCTTGTTTCTCTGAAGCCTTCTCTTTGATCTTCTTCTCCACTTTCTTTCTCTTCACTTTCTCTTCTCCTTCTCTTCTCATTCTCTCAATCCAATTAGGGTTCTAAAAGGAGTGAAAGAGGCTTAGGGACGTTCTATTTATAGAGTAGAAAGTCCCAAAATAAGTCCCATTGAGATTAGGAAAGAATCCCATTGAAATTTGGAAAGTTCATAATTCACGATTTTTGTCGACAGACTGGGGGTCGATGAAGGGGTCGGAGATCCCGTCGACCCCTGGTTCTAAAATGTCTGACCCCCGGTTAAAAACTCAGGGTCTGACTTTATACTGGGGGGTTCGACCCTGCCTTGCTGGGTATGCGACCCTCCCCCTTATTTTAGTGTTTTTGGGTCTGTTTAATACCTGGGATCGTGATCTCCCTCACGCACTTGATCCATTTGGCTCGACCATGATGGGTAGACCTGGTTCTAGGTGGTAAGACCGGGTTAGTTTGATACGGGTCTTACAGGGTCGCACACCCAGCTAGGCAGGGTTGGACCCCCCCAGTATAAAAAGTCAGACCCTGAGTTTCTGACCGGGGGTCAGACAATTTAGAACCAGGGGTCAACAGGATCTCTGACCCCCTCATCGAGCCCCAGTCTGTCGACAGAAACCGTGAATTGGGAACTTTCTGAATTTCAATGGGATTCTTTCCTAATCTCAATGTGACTTATTTTGAGAGTTTCTACTCTACAAATAGGACGTCCCTAAGCCTCTTTCACTCCTTTTCGATCCCTAATTGGAGTGAGAGAAAGAGAAGATAAGGAGAAGAGAAAGAGAAGAGAAGGAAAGTGGAGAAGAAGATCAAAGAGAAGATTCGAGAGAAACAAGCCTAATTCTCATGTATGGATACTATCTCCATGTAATTCTACAGACCTTAGAATAGATAGTGAAGGCGTATGATCTAGGAGAAACCCAAATCATCCACCCATGGTTAATTTTCATGGAAAACCATGGGGAGATCATAAAAACTATATTGGTGAATGAACTATGGTTCAAGACCATAGAACATGTATGGAATGGATTGTAGAAGCAAGCCATAGGACCCAAACACGAAGAATAGACTATAGGATGAGAATTTTGACTAAACCCCGGGGGGTCGCACGGGGGGTCGATGAACAATCGACCCTACCAGACCTTAATAATCGACCCCCAGTGTTCAGGAAGTCCAGAATCTGGGTGGTAGCACCCAAGGTCGATGGAACCTCCGACCCTGGCATCGACCCCCAGTTAACAGTATGCTTTTTAAAATCAAAATTAATTCTAATTAAATTCTACCGACTTGATTAGGTCTTCGAGTGATATAATAGTGATATTTACTTGATTCTTAAAGCTTGAAAGACGGTCTACAATCAAGCAAAGGTGAGGGAACAAGACGTAAACTAATTGGCTAATAATAAACTGTTTTACTCTTGAGTCCAATGCCATGAGTGATTCTATGTGTGTATGCTTGCATGTGCATTCAACATGTCATCCAATATTTCTATTATTACCGTTCATGCATATTTAAATAATTATTTATAACATGATGATGATGATGATGATGATAGGAATAGGCATGTGAATGTATGTGTGTGGTTGGTGTGCTTGATGCGAGCGAGTATCAGGGGGGGTGTCATAGGCCGCGCCTTAGCACTCTAGCTCTATCTCTAACTCAAGTCTTGTCCATTGACATCGTGTATCGCCATTACTTAGCAGAGCTATTACGTCATAGTGTATGAGGGGAGGTGGTCTCAGACCGTGTAGTCTCTGACTCTGCCAGGGGGCCTTAGCCCTATCTCTATGGACGTATTGAGGGATGCTGGGGTGAGGCCTTGGGTACACTGATTGGAATTAGGATTGGTTAGTTGCAAGCCCAGTTTGCGAGCCCTCGCCAGCATGGGCTTACGTGTTGGTATGGGTAGAGTATCAGGGAAAGTGTCATAGGCCGGGCCTCAGCACTTTAGCTCTATCACAATTCCATGGTAGGCTGACAATAAACGTTACCTTTGGGTGGGCTTCCACACCCTGAGCATTGAGGCGAGGCGACCACCGAACCTTTCTATAGCGCATTGCAAACTTATTTACCAGACCAAAGATATGAATTGAATGCATGCATAAGTTTGTTGCATTGTTTTGTTTGCTCACTGAGCCATGATGTGTGCTCACCCCCTCGACGTCGAATATTTTTAGTTGATGATGCAGGTACCATTGTCGAAGATTATATGAGTGCTCCAGTGTACGGGTGTGTTGCTGCGATGAAAGCTGAAGACTTAGTGGATACGCATGATCCCTCATGTGAGTGCAACTCATGCGTATTCGATTAGATTTTCATTTGAATTTATTAAGGGAATGTAATTGATATTTTATTTACTTATGTCTCAGTTGATACATCATAAATTGATACTTTATCTATGATTATCACAATTAAATTTCTCAGTTCATTTACTATAAAACATCCGCTATTGTGTATTTACTCTGATTATGGTTGTGGATGTGTATGATTTTATTTTTAATGGATATAGCCTATTAGAGATCCTGGTTGAATTGTTGGTTTGTTAGCGGTTCATCACACCGTTCTGAATGATGCAGAATTGGGGTGTGACTTTTTGTGTGGTCGCAACCCTGTGGTCGCACATAGTGCTACCACTCGATCGACCACAGTCTCTCGGTGAGCTGACAGGGTTTGTGTGGTCGCATATACTGTGACCCCACCATCGACCACGCGATGGAAAATACTCTGTTTTAACTGAATGACTTTAAAGATTGAAAATTTACCTTGTTTATTTGGATTTTGACATGAGAATAACTTATATTATGATTGCCTCATAAGTTCTTTGACTTTCAGAGACTACCACCGTTGAAAATAGGAAATGGCTGGGCGAAGAATAACCAGGAGAGGACATAATCCTATTCCACTACCACCACCTGTGGAGGAAAATGGCCATAAAAACCCTGAGGAATAGGAGAATCAAAATGTGGTACCGCCAGGAGTCAACGACCAGGCTAACCCTACAAACTTGCCCGCCCCACCTACAGATTTGGATACTGCGGTGATGAATCTAGTACAATAGTTGCAACAAATTAGCAAGTGCATGCCAACATGCAAGCTGCTATGAGAATGGCTTTCCTAGCTGCAAACACTACACTTTTATCGGCGGGACAAGCTAGTACCGTACCAGGGGGTAGTAACACCATGCCCCAAGCATCGACTATGAATAACACGGTACCTCAAGCACCACAAACGCCATTTGTACAAGCTCAAGTACAAAACCCTGAAGTAGCTCAAGGCATATACAACCAAGGTAATTATCTGTATTAACTACCTATATATGGAGCATATTATCAGTATCAGTTGGACCATTCTCGACTGATTGAACGTTTCCTGAAGATGACGCCTATGGAATTTAATGGGAAGCTAGCGAATCCTTTGGGCCAACTCACTGGATCGATGAGATGAAAAAGAACTTCATGGTGATGACTGTAAATGAAGAGGAAAAAGTGCTATGTGCCACATTTATGTTGAGGGGCGTTGCACAAAATTGGTGGAAGTCTACTCAATGTTATCTATTGACAAAACACGCCCAATTGACCAGGGCTATCTATAAAGAAGCATTCTTCGAGAAGTAAATTCCCAGAAGTTTCAGAGATGCGATGGAAAGAGAGTTTCTGAGTCTGTATCAGGGACAGATGACTGTGGATGCGTATCAATAGCGTCATGAAGAGCTATTATTCTTTGCTCCCTCTAGCATACAGTAGGAAAATACGAAAACCCGAAGGTTCGTCATGGGACTTAGGGGAAGTATCCATGAGCATGTATTGGGACTGGAAAAGAGGATTTATAATGAAGCAGTACAAATTGCTCGAGTACTGGCATCAAGCCAGAGGGAAAGTTATTTTTCTCAGAACAGAGGTATCAAAAGGCCTAATGGAAATTCATATAACGGAGGGAATATAAAGACCTTTAAACCCTTCCGTACTCAAGGCTTCAATGCTGTAGCCAAGACTACTCCAACAGTCCAACCTCAACAGAAGCAAAGTAGTGAGGGAGTAAAATGCTTTAACTGTAATCAAATAGGACATTATTCAAGGGAGTGTCCTAAGACCAGGAAGCAGCTACAACAAGGAAAGGTGTATGCAGTTACATCTGAGGATG